>JAVLUX010000002.1:7055000-7190000 GCA_032164185.1 Moxostoma hubbsi | reverse complement strand
AAGCAGCATTTAAAATTCGGCTCTATTTCTAGTCACTAATGCATTAATATAAGTTAAGCTTAATTTGTGGAATAATGATAATTAACCAAAAATGCAGGGTCCTGGGTCGCTCAGTGAGTATTGACGCTGACTATCACCCCTGGAGTCGTGAGTTTGAATCCAGGATGTGCTGAGTGACTCCAGTCGGGTCTCCTAAGCAACCAAATTGGCCGGTGGCTATACTGCATCATTCAGGAAATATCTCATTCAAATACAAGTCTCAAATATCACCACATGCTAACAGGTGTAAAGCAATGTTCATTTATGGTGTTACTCTGTGTGCATTGTCAAGTATCATGTAGTACAAAGATCAAGTCATTTACAGTTGCCCCTTACATCCCTCTCCCATTCATAATTACAATGGTAATTGTTACCAAATCCAAAAGACACCACAGTGCCATGAAGTTCCCTTTGAATCTTGGAGTGACTCGGAGTGACTCATGTTCTCCAGTAGAGCTGTGTGAGGTCACCAGAGACTCGTATCCTGAGGTCATTCATGTAAAAGCAAGTTTTGAGCTTAAATTATGTACAAATAATGTGTGCTCATTAAAGGCTTGTTCAATTGAATTTTTGAATGTTGGACGTTAATTCAATTAAATACAGATATTCCCCCACCTCAACCCAAAATCCACTGCAAACACCTTTGACCTCTCACACAGTCAGAACATTTAGACATGCATTATGTCAATCCATGGTTCAACACCCCAAACATTGTCTGTTCTCCGATTGTCAGATGTTGTTAATTTCGTCCAATAAGCGAGCGTGATTGCACCGATTACTTAATAAACCGACAACATGTGCATGGTCATGCAAACACATATAACGGCTTCCCTTATCGGTGTAAGGTCATAAATGGTGAAATATTACACCAATCGACACAGGTAGATATTTGCCCATTACAGTCACCTTATCGTGTGACTCACTGAGCATGACACCGCGGAGACTCACAGCATGTGGAGGCTCATGCTACTCGTGCTGAAATTGTGCGTCATATAAGCTGGCCATTATCTGGTCATAAATTGATCAAAGCAGGTCATTAGCTGGCCATGAGCTAGCTAGCTATATATATATAGAGAGAGAGAGAGAGAGAGAGAGATCAATTGTGCAAGTAAATAAATAAATATAAATTAATAAATACTGTGTGTAGGTGCTCTTATTGCAAATGGCCAATCAAAATGCTATTTTATTTGGCATGATGTGACCTCTTTAAAAGGTGCACTCAGTAATATTTATGTGCGGAGTTTACTACGATTTGTTATTTATTTATTTTTATAAGTGAAGGTGCTGAGAATTTTGCGACAGATAGGTGCCGGTATACGGCTCTCTCCACTCATTTGTATGGTATCCGCAAACGGTGACTTACTGTCGTAACACGCGTGAGCAGGCGGAGGTTCTCATCGCAGTAGAACAAAAATCTGATTGAATGTAGGTCAGTTTGAGAATGTGCATTAACTGAACCAGCCAGTTAGTTTACGTTTTTTTTTTTTTACAAGCTTGAGCTAAGCTAAAGATGCACAATTTATGAGCCCATTGTGTGGTATTTGTTCATTGATCATAATCTTTGCCAACCGTTTCTTTCCCCATTCACGTCGAAAGGAGTTGCACTAATATGACGCTTTTTACTTAGAAAAAAGTAAAAGAGAAAGTTTTTTTTTCTTCCATTAATTCTATATCCATTTATAAACGGCATGGCAGGAAGCATATTTTAATTTGGAGTGAATTTTGGAGCGGTGACATTCAATATGCATTCACAAACAGATACCAAAAGATTGGCCAAACTTGCAATGACTCAACAATACATGGACTTGTCATTAAATGCAGTCAGAATGAGTCGTTTTCAAACATTATAATGCTTTTGAATGTGTTCCTCAAGTTAAGGCTATTACATTGGCACAGGGGCGTAGCAGTCATTTTAAAAGTGGGGGGGCACCGCTGTCATTAGGTGGCTTGCACACACCCAACACTTACAGTGCAGTAGTAATATATATTACAGTACATATTAATATACAAGTATTATTTACGTTTAATATTTGTAGTATTTTAAAGATTTAAATCATTGTGAAAGTAAATGCAACAACAATAATAGTCTTATAATAATTATGAGTTTCAATAACATCCGTGTTTTCTCCTGTATAAAATCGTATCTACATCTCTAGTCACGTCAGTAAAATGCTCAAGTGTTCAACGAACACAGCAGATCTATATTTTATGTCAACTGCACCAGCATGGAGGTAAAAAAAAAACAGGAGTTGATATTAAAAAAAATCTCTTTACATATTTAACACCGATCTAGAAATCTGCTTAAATTGGCAAAAACAACCCAACCAACTTTTTACCTCAGACATAATGTAAAAAGCATGACTCGATGAAGACTCGTGCGCTGATATTACATACAATGTGCTTTTTTCTGTAGTGCATTTCACGTAATGCCGATAAATAACCCTCATTTGTGTGTTCCTCATCTCTAGATGATTAATTTAGATCAATATGCTATTGCGTAAGGGTTGTTTCAGCTCATGAAACTCACCTGTGATTGGCTGGATGGTCACTCAATCAGCCTCAAGTAACAAAACGCAAAGAATACTGTAGACAAATCCACCATTTTGACTCTGGTATGGGAAAAACCTTTTTATAAATCACCTTTTTAAAGAGTGCGGGGGACGCGTCCCCTACGTGCCCCACAGCTGCTACGCCCTTGGATTGGCACACACGGCACAGGACACTTAAAGACACAAGGAGACACGGTCCTGTAATACATCAATATTTTTATTATTATGACACAGAAACTCCTGAACTGAAGTTTTTTTTCTTGACCTCTGCAGATTCATCAGTATTATGTTCCAGATGCTCAGAGGTAAGACAGGATCAAGTTAATGCAATCATAAATAATTGTAATAAATATCATCATCAAGTAAATGTACAACACGTATTTCACTGCATTCAGCGTTTGTGCGGATGTCTGTCCAACTCTTCGCCCGAGACAAATGAAAGGACTATCTTTGATAGCAGCAGTTGACCATAGCAAATTCGCAAAAGAAAACACTCGCGCACGCACACACACACACGCGCACACACTAGCGCGCGCACACACACACACAACTTCATAGTGCTGAAATGGTGATATTTTGAATAAATTGCAGTAGATCAAGTGCGTTTGTAATTATGGCTACAAATTACTCAACTCATAACGCTATTATTTGATTCACCAGAAATAAGTAATAGTACAACCGATTCCCAAAAGAACGCTGGAAATCCTCGAAATAACATCCAATTTATATTTCAAATCTATAACGGGATAAACTGTATAGACGGACAAAAAATGTCAAAAAAAAAAAGAAAAAAAAAAAAAAAAATCAAAGCAAAATGAATCTTTTTAAACGGCTCTCCGAAAACATGTCCTTTTTTCGAGGGGATGAAATGTTGATATTAAAAGAAAACGAATGCCAAACTAAAGCAACATGTCGTGTTCAATGGCACATGCATTGTAGGGGTTTACATGCAATGGACGCAAAATCAGTGCGATCGTGTAATATAGTCGGCAGTCTAAAATTGTGTCGGTTTGGCAAGCGTAAACTTAGCACCACTCAAAACTGAAGATTATGGCAGAAAGGGTCTTACGTTCGGTTTACAGCAAACTTATCTTCTGAGACGAAAAGAAATGATTTAACGCTCTCTTTAACACCACAGCTTGCACTTGATGCGATTACCTCCCATTACAAACTGCCACTACTTATGCACCTTTCACAATATAGGCATATATGTGTGTCTTTAAAGCCATCTTGCTATGTACTGTTCAATGTCTTAAATATGCGAGACCACATGCAGAGTTTAGTTCCTGGCCAGAGCTTGTAACGATGAGAAAATCATCTCTAAATGGATCTTATGCAACCCGTCGAGAACACTGTCACCCCAAAAATAAGACAGGATATTTTGCATTATGTTTTGCGTTTGTGACATTGTCGCAGAAGTTAAAAACATTTGCCCCAAATCCTCATTACTGTAATGCAAACAATGCAAAGCATCTCACCAGTGTGATGTGACGTCTTAGTAATACTTGTTATCTTGTCTTTAATCATTGTCTAAGAAATCTCAACAGGAAAATCCATTCATGTTCAGGTAATATCGGTAACACTTTACAATAAGGTCCCAGTTGTTAACAACCTTAGTTTGAACTAATGAACACTACTTAATTAATTAATTAAATAATTAAGTGTTTACTAATCTTAATGTTAGTTTCAACATATGCTAATAATTTGTTTTTAAATCAGAAGCTGTATTTGTTAACATTAGTTAATGCACTATGAACTAACATGAACAATTGTATTATTAACTAACATAGAAAAGATTAATAAATACTGTAAAAAATATATTGTTAATTGTTTGTTCAGGATACCTAATGTATTAACTAATGTTAACGAATGGAACCTTACCGTAAAGTGTTACCGTAATATCAGTTTTTGTTAATGAGAATGTGATTTATTTTAACATTACGGTAATGAGAATGTGATTTATTTTAACATTACGGTAATGAGAATGTGATTTTTCATCACAATAACATCAATGTGATTTTTTTCCATTACGGTAACAAGAATTTGATTTTCGTCACATTAACATCAAAGTGATTTTTTTACATTACGGTAATGATAATTTGATTTATCACATTAACATAAATGTGATTTATTTTAACATTACGGTAATGAGAATGTGATTTTTTTTTCCATCACATTAACATCAATGTGATTTCCCTCCCCAAACATTACGGTAATGAGAATGTGATTTAATTTAACATTACGGTAACAAGAATTTGATTTATCACATTAACATCAATGTGATTTTTTTTTTACATTACAATACTGTGAAAGAGATTTTTCAGTCACATTGCCGTAATAAAAATGAGATTTTCTTTTGTCACATTAAAGCAGTGAAAATTTGATTTTTCACATTACGGTAACAAAATGGCATTTGTCACATTAAAGTAATGCAAATGTGATATTTTTTAACATTGCATTACTGTGAAAGATATATTGTAGTCACATTGCAGTAGTGTTGATGGGATTTTTTTCACATTACGAAAATTAAAATGGGATTGTTTTTACACATTAGTGCAAATAAAAAAAAATTTTCACATTAAGAATGGATTTTTTTTTCACATTACGGTACTGAAAAAGGTATATTCTGTCACATTAATGTGATTTTTTTTAAATCACATTAAAAAATGTTTTATATTACAGTAATGCAAATGTGTTTTTTTCACATTATGGTAATGAGAAAAAGATTTTTTTGTCACACAACTGATATCAATGTGATTTTTTTCCACACATAACGGTAATTAAAATGGGATTTGTTAAACTCACATTAAAGTTCTACAAACGTGATTTTTTCCCACTCAACAGTAATGAGAATAGGATATTCACTTACAGTAAAGTCAATGTGATTGTTTCACATTACAATATTGAGAAAATGTGCTTAATTGCCATGAAAACAATGTCACAATGCAAAACAAAAAAAAAGAGCAGAAAAAATGACCACTTTATGCAAAATATAACTTCTTTTTTCTTTTGATATTGGCATGAATTATGACCCTAGACCTGTTCTTGACCGGTTTCGTGACATTCACCCTAATGTATTTTGAAAGATGCATTTCTAACTTTTCAAGCCACTCTAAGTCTCTTTCTAAATCTAAAAATGAGCGTCATCTCCCTGAATGAAGGTGCATCAACAATCACTGTCACAGATACAGAGGAGGTGATTGAGGCACGCAGGAAATGAAAGCATGAATGCGGAAACAGGGAGGTAACGGAGAGATTAAATGTCAAGGTTAAAAAAGGGAGAAAAGAAGGTGCCACTTTCTTCACCTTTGTTAATGATGTCAATAGTACACATCATCGATTTATAAAAGTGTGGCTTTCTCTACACCGCCATAAACTCACTGCCGTTCACGAAACGAAGCGTTCGTCGTTGTAAAGGCAAGTTGGTCTGGACTGTTCGAGTTCCTTCATTACAGTTTGATGTTCCTCTCTTGAACCAGGAGTGATGTTTGAGGTTGTGTGCTGAGTCTCAGATGGGCTTAAACGGTCACGTGGGATTTCAGGTTTAACCGCTGAGAGGATCCTCACGATAGTGGATGGCGTAGCGCAACTTCTCCAACATCACGTCCAGGGACGAGTACTGAGGAAGCTTCACCATGAACATGCAGGTCTCCACGCGAATGTAACGCAAATCTGGAGAGCCTGAAACACACAGAGTTAATAAAACGGACGCTCTGGTCCAACAACAAAGAAAACGGACCAAATGTGCAAACAGTCCTTCAAAGCAGCGGTACACTGTGAGACTCACCCACTGCTCCATCAGGTGGCGCTATCTTCATGGGGTAGGGTGGCACATGTGCTGTATCAGGACCACCGTCTTTACAGGGGCAGGTGAAGGGAATTCGCTCCTGGTTGCAAGCGAACTTGATGAATTTGCTGAGCTCCTCCTGACTGAACATCTCCAGTGCGGCCCAGAAGAACTCGATGTGCTGGTCTGTCTCCATTAGACCCACCTGATACATCGTGTGAGCCTAAATCATTAAAGAAAAGGAGGAGGAGTTTAAGTTGATGACGGAACTAGCAGCAAAGCCGTTTGCAGTTTAAAGGAACAGTTCCCCCATAATTTACCCAGAATGTTTTGGCCAAACTATCCTTTTAATGCTGATTTAGTGGTCAAACGAACAGTGCTTCACCTTCAGGAACTCCAGGTTGATGTCGGGCAGGCCGCAGGTGCGCAGCTCCACCTCTGTAGGACTCAGTAAGGTGAGAAGCTGCAGTGGTATGATGGATCCCAAGCCTGCACGTACAGCCGACATGCACTCCACGTTCTGCAGCTCTCGCAGGCGTAGATCACGCACGGCCCGCACGTAGACGTCTTTATTCTCCCAGCTGGACAAACACATGTTTGAGATAATCTCTGACATCATGAACGTAATGAGACCGTCAATGATGAAGCGTTTAATACTCTTTTGTTGTAACAGCATCACTGTAAACACACCGCATCCGCTTCGGGGGCAAATATCACGTAAAATCTGTGTTTGAGGATTACAGGCCGCTCACTGACTCTCACCTGACGGTGATGTCTCGCCCGCTGTGGCACAGCTCCACCTCCTCTCCGGTCATTGTGATGTAGGTGAAGGTGCAGCAAGGGCGACTCGGTGAATCTGGACTCTCGCCCATGTGACTCTGTGACGACACCTCGGCACACAACGCTTCCAGCTCCGCTTCATCTGCCAACTGATAAATTAGAGTTAGCACACAAAAACTTGTCCAGGACACATTCCACCTTAAAATCAAAAAGATGTGAAAAATATATTAGCGTGTAGACTTCAAGAAAGTAAAGTCTTGTTAAAGCATTTTTTGCTCATTTTAAAAAAATTTGCAGACTAGGGGTTTGGGTAGCTCAGCGCGTATTAACAATGACTATCACCCCTGGAGTCGCGAGTTTGAATCCAGGTCGTGCTGAGTGACTCCAGTCGGGTCTCCTTAGCAACCAAATTGGCCCGGTTGCTAGGGAGGGTAGAGTCACGTGGGGTAACCTCCTCATGGTCGCTATAATGTGGTTCTCGCTCTCGGTGGGGGCGTGTGGCGAGTTGTGCGTGGATGCAGCGGAGAATAGCGTGAAGCCTCCACACGCGTCAGGTCTCCATAGTAACGCGCTCAACAAGCCACGTGATAAGATGCACGAATTGGCAGTCTTAGATGTGGAGGAAACTGAGATTCGTCCTCCTCCACCCGGATTGAGGCGAGTCACTATGCCACCGGGAGGACTTAGAGCGCGTTGGGAATTGGGCGTTCCAAAAATTGGGGAGAAAAAAAAAACAATAATAATTTGCAGACCAAGTTTCTAAATTCCAGAGTGGAAATGACCTTTTTTAACATAAATATAAATGTATGTATTCCTAATACACACAATGTAATAACATTTATACTTCTTGCATAAATTGTCAAAATAAAAGCTTGATTGGAAATGCCCAATAAAAAAATATTCTGCATATAAGTGATATTTACCTTGACTTTTCTTTGGTTATTAAATTTTTTTTCCAAACATCACTTGTCTCATATTTAATCTCAAGCATGAAGGTCTTCACAGAAACTTTTGTCCACAAAAAAAAAACAAACAAAAAAAAAAACTTACCCAGGGCAAAATTGTTTGTCGTGGTGGAAATGACGCCACAACTGTGTGACATTTGTAATAAAATAACACGTATAACCCCTAAACAAAGGCTTCAATTTCTTATAAATATCATTCATTTATTTTGCTTTTATTATGAAACATAATGCTAATGCTAAAGCTAATGTGGACATGTTTTTGTGACACTCCCCCTGATTGCAGAGGTGTTTATATATCATTTACATTAATACACAAACAAAAATACACCGTCTTACAATCTCAAACTTCTTGATGTAGTTGTAGGTGAGCAAGTCGGCTTCCTGGAAGTCAGATTCGGGGTCCAACGCCTCACCGACCAAACCCTTCCAGAAGGATCCGAGCAGATCGAGAGGTAAAGGAACGTCGGCTCTGATGGCGATTCCCAGCAGCTGACCAAAGAAATGGAGCAGCTGCTCCTCAGCGTATGTGATGGGACAGGGCGTCAGGATGTACTTCCCCTGAACAACACAAACACAACACAAGTCCAGCTGTGTTTATAGGACAGTGTTCTGTACGATGGATAAAATGCTTTCGTGTGAACAGGTCGGACGCACAGACGCACCTTATTGCGGTTTGCGGCAGCGCTGGGACAGGGGAGGAGCAAAGACAGAGCAGAACTCTGCAGCTCCTTACACACCTGCCACAGGAAGTGACGAAATGACCCACCTGAGGAAAAATACATCCTTAATAGTGACACATAATTAAATAAACTAGCCATCCCAGATAAAAAGCATTAAACTCTGGTTTGAATGTGAGAGTGTTTGTTTAGTTATTCAAATTTTGGCTATGAAACGGTTTAACACTGACTGGTGCCGTGCACCTCCTCCCCAGTGAATCGGATGTTGAAGGCGTAGGTGGGGTCTCCTCCACTGGCAATCCGCACACACAGCTGAGACGAGGGGACACATGACAGCTGCCGTGCGGCCTGACAGAAATATGTGTTTTCTGCTGCACGCATCTCGCCTACACACACACACACACATACAGCAGAGCATATGAAGAACCGATCGTAGAAACGATCTTTAACGTGTGTGTGTCGCTTCAGTCTCATTACCTCCCACTATCTCCAGCGGGTCGAGGGTGATTTCAGGTGCAGCGTGGTCCACCGTTCGCTGTACTGTCGCATTCAGCACTCGGTTCATAACGGTCACTTTGGTGTCGTAAAAAATAAGACCTGCAAACATGGAAAAAAGTGAACAAATATTTATGAACTTTATCTCAATTTAATAGCACACATTCCCTAAATGTCCTACATGACATCGTGCATGTATCCAGACATTTTTACGTCCGCTCTGGAGGAGGGGGACCATTGGTACATAGATGGGTCATGCTCAAAGCCAAATTATTCCGTATACTGGTGTGGCTACACTGTAACTAAACTTCCTAATCGAATCATTGAGGCCTACTCCCTCCCATAAATCGGCACAGGCCGCTGAACAACTGGCATTAATTAGAGCATGCCAATTGGCGAAAGGAAAACCCATTAACACATACACAGACTCAAAATATGCACATGGGATGGTGCACGATTTCGCAAAAATGTGGGAAGAGAGGGATTTCAAGGCAGCAGAAGGAAAACCCATATCACACCAAAAACCTAGTTGCAGAATTACTCAGAGCAGCACAACTCCCAACGAAATTATCGGTCATAAAGGTCGCAGGCCACATGGCAGGGGAGGCGAGAAGAAACAGATTGGCTGATTAAGTAGCAAAGTTGACTTCAAAGGAAGTCGTGATGAGCCCAGATCTAAATCAAGCTGAAGAAACTGTTTTTATGATGCAGCAATTACAATATTCCTAACACAAAGTAAAGCAATATTTCTGTATTTGCTCTGAAATGGCTTTAAACATTGTTTAGCTATCTTTTTAAATGTTAAAATATTTTTCAAGAAAAAAGCAAAAAACAAACAAAACAACCCCCCCCCCCAAACAAACAACCCAAGCAGAAAAAAACCCACAAAACAAAGCGAATAAAACAAAACACACACAACCAAAAACAAAATCAACCGAAACAAAAATGTAAAAAAGCAAAAACAAAACACAAAGCAAAAATAACACAAAAAAGCAAATACAAACAAAATTGTAAAACGCAAAAAAAAATAAAAAAAAAATAAACCCAAGCGAAAATCTAAAACAAAACCAAAACTAATCAAAAGCAAAAAACGAAATAAAGGAAAACCAACACAAACCAACAAACAACCTAAGAAAAACAAACAAACAAAAAAAAATAAAACAAACCAAAGCAAAAAAAGCAAAAAAAAAAAAAAATAATAAAAAAAGTAAAGCTAAACAATAAAACAAATCAAAGTAAAACATTAAAGTAAAAAACAAAAATAAAAAACAAAACTCAAACAAATCAAAGTAAAGAAAAACACAAAAACAAACAAAAGCTGCCGTATATTTATGTTGCTGCTCTGAAATGGAATAAAATATTGATTAGATATTATTTTCAATTTTACTTAAACAAAAAAAGCAAAAACAAACCAAAGCAATAAAAAAACAAACCAAAACAATAAAAAGAAAAAAAAACAAGAAATCAACCCAGGCAAAAAACAAACAAAAACACAAAATAAAAAACCAAAACACAAACCAAAGTAAAGCAATAATTATGCATTTGCTTTTTCATGTAATAATGTTTTTCAATGATCCATTTTGAAGCGTCCATGCGTGTATTTGTGAATATTAGTCGAATCGTTTCGTATTGAACCTCAACAAAATAAAACTGATTGTATTATAAACATTCGATACATAAACCGGCCCGACATGCTGCATGTCCAAAACCATTCAATTTGGTCATACTGTACCATGGGGCTCTTTGGTACTTTTGTGTTTAAGCACTAAAGACACGAGCTGAACGATCAGAGTACTGCAAGGACTGACCTTTGACCTCACACAAAAGTGTGGCGATGCTGTTCTGATAGGTTTGTGTTTGCCTCAACTCCACAAGAGGCAGGAAGAAGCTCTCCAGTGTGCTGTTGAGTGACTGTAGCAGAGCAAACCGCAGGCGCAGACTCTCCACTGGAACACCTGTGCGATCACAAGGACATTATAACATGGTTTAATATGGAACGCTTGTGCAATCATCTGAAAGCACACCTCAACACCAAGTCAGACTTGCCTAGTAAACATGCGACTTGAGGGTCAGCGGTATCTTTGGCGTCCAGGTAAACTTCATGTGGATGCAGGCGGGCAGGCGTGATGGCCAGGTGTCGGCAGAGACGGTTTACAAACTGGACCAGCGCGAAGTCCATTTCAAAGCTCCATTTTCTGCTGGCTTTTTGAGCATGACGCGAGTCGATGCAGGTGCATCTAAAAGAGCCGTTAAACATGGCGTTTTGTTCACCTTCGAGTTGTTATTTTCATTATTTTGGCTATTCATAAATGGCACAGAAAAGTGAAATTGGCTCTGAAAAAGAGCTCTAGCAGCATTTGTTTGCAGAGGTCATCTAGTTTTCATATTCTGTAACGGATGTAATGCCATTCAGACAGTTTTAAGTGTTAACTGAAGTGAACAGATCCTGTACTTTTCAGTTAGAAGTACACTGTATCTTAGAAGTACGTTGCAGAGTCTAATTTAAGTCCTAAATTAGGCCTTTTCAAAGAGGCCCAAAGAAGGTACAAACCTTTCAAAGTGCAGGTCGTAACCACATGCCAGGATGGCCCGCCAAACGCTGCGAATGTCCTGTTTGGCCCGGTCCAGAGTGAACTTGTGGAAACCCTCCAGAGTCAAAAACTTCTCTTCTGGCACTGTTGGGTTACAGATACACTGAGATGACATTTTACAAATCACAAACACCAAAAGCATCCACAAAAACCTAAAATGACCATGTATGGGGTTTTGTTAACACATGCACATCCTGCAGAAGAGATCCAGAAAACGTGACCATTTTTAGAGAAGCGTATTCTGAGATTAGGAACCTTCTAGTTTTTTGGCAGGAGACTTCTCCGGGTCTTTCTCGTCAGGTTTAGTCTTCTCAGGAGATTTGGGCTTGAGGACCGGTTTCTTCTCACTTAATACGGTTCTGGAGAACCAACATTTGACCGTGTTATCAGCACAAACAAACAGCTGTTAAATAACACTGCATGCAGAATACAGTAGACAGCAATTTTGTAATAATGTATTTTCTGGTATGACATGAAACACCATGCACCAAGTG
Organism: Moxostoma hubbsi; assembly: GCA_032164185.1. Taxonomy (NCBI): domain Eukaryota; kingdom Metazoa; phylum Chordata; class Actinopteri; order Cypriniformes; family Catostomidae; genus Moxostoma; species Moxostoma hubbsi. The sequence goes on along the minus strand of JAVLUX010000002.1, from coordinate 7,177,623 downwards.
TTTAACTTTTGCCAAAATATTGAAATGGTTAAGGCACAGAGTCAATATGATTAAACTTTAGACTCTTACATGTTAAATGGATGTAGGATGGTACTCACCTAACGCTGTTAAGCATGGACTTGTCTTTGCTTGGAGGTTTGGTGATGGGTCTCTTCGTGCTCACTACTTTACCCTGGTGCTGTTCTTTACCTGCTTTGCTGTGCTTGTTCTTGTTGGGCTTCACTGTGCCATATTTACGGAGGATCTAAATGCACAAATTACCAGGATTAGTGATCTGTGCTTTGGCCCAGTATCATGTCTATTCCATTCAACGGTGTACAAAGACAGATCAGGAGTTTTCTCTAACCAACAGAACAAAACAAAGCAAAGTTAAGTTAAACAAACATAAACAAACAACAAAAACAAGAGGTCGACCGATAGTGGATTTTTGGCGATACCAATTCGATGGTGTAAAAGGCTGGTAACCAATTAATCACCCAGTAGTTTAAGTTTTAATAGTCTAATGACGAGCGCAGACAGAGGCAACAAGAGTCAAAAATCCCAGATGCGGTTTATCGTTCATCCAAAATCCCAATAATATCCAGAAAAAAAATTTTCTTTTAGGTGCATAACACAAGATTTTTAACAATAAAAATGCCTGAAACACACCAGGGACTCTTATTTTGATATTACGTAGTCTTGGCTCCATTCGATTTCTTTATTTTTAAATATTGACCAAATTAAGTTTTTCTCAGCCTATATATATTTAAATATATATATATATATATATATTGACCAGATAAAGGGTTTTTATTCATATACATTTCCCTAGATGAAGAATAAGGTTAATTATTATTCACAAGTTGGAGACACAATGTACGTGCTGACGGCGGTCGTTTCCATGGCTTCAGTATAAACACTTGATAATCAAAATAACAAAATATGCATTGAAGTGAGGATAAAAATATGTCTGAACACTGTTAATGATGAAAGATTTAGATTCCTCACGCGTTTGTTTTTTATTTCACCTCTAGATGTCGCTGTTATCTTGCAGAACTCAAGTGCCAGGAACAGAGGAAGATGGAGGACAGGGCTGGACTGGTAATCTGGCATACCGGGCATTTTCCAGGTGGGCCGATACACTTTGGGGCTGATCAGGGGCGGACTGGCCATTGGGAGAACCGAGCGGGCCGGTGACGAAATGTGTCGAATGGGCCGCGATAAGCTAAAATGAGCCGCCGCGTTATGCAGAACGGACCACAAAACGGTGCCGCGATATGCAGAAAAGGAGAGCGAATCCCCCCTAAAATTTCTCTTCTCAGTCCAGCCCTGATGGAGGAATAATAAAAAAATGTAATAAAACCACATAGTTCCAAACAGCAACTATCGGCACCGATTAATCGGTATAACCGATATATCGGTCTACTTCTAAAACAAACCAATGTAAGGGAAAAAAATAAATAAAACACAAAACAAACCAACGTAAAACAAGACATTAAAACAAAATAAACACAACAAAAAAACAATTCAATAAACAATACAAAATGTAGCATGTCACCTGTGTCAGCTGGTCATCAAGCACTTTCTTTGGAGGTCGTACATGTGTGAAGAAAACATGCAGCAAGTTTCCAGGTGTCTGAGAGTTGATCTGCTCTTTGCTCAGATAAATGTCGGATACTTTCACCGGCTTGGTTGGTGCGGGACTCAGCATTTGCTCTGCGTATGTACAGCTCTTAAAAATATCTGTGAGCACATCACGTGCCTCGGGAACCAGTTTATCTCCTACAATAACAGCACAAAAAACAGAACTCTGATATTCTGCCAATATTCGGCCCAGCAATCAAAATCAAGTGAAAGCAAACCCTTGTAACAAATATCGGAGAAATAAAGTCTAAACTATTTGTTTCTGTTGGACTGGGAGGGCCTGTAAAGAACAGAAATCAACTAACCTCTGATAGATTTCTGCTGGAAATATTCCTCAAGAGCAGAACTTCCTTGTGTGTCAAACAAGCTCTGATTGACACTGGATGCGGTGAGAATCTCCTCATTGGTCAACTCCATTAGCTCTTCCTCCCTTTCAAGATTGGAAAGGCCAATGAGATCACTGCTGTTGAAAAGACTGGCACGAATCTTTTCGACTTGGGCCCGTGCCCTGACCTAGAAGGCAAAAAAATAAAACCATTCTAATCAGAGTACCAAACTCCAATATAATTTGAGATCCCAAACTTGGGAGCTTCCCAGTGCCACTATTAGCTCCAAGTTCGGCTTTTCTTTTGCCTATAACTTGTAACCCTTTAAGAAAGATTAACTTATGAATGGCGTTTGCATGTGCCACAATGCTAGTGGGTGGTTGCTAGAGCATTACTAATGTGGGATGTCTATACTTTCCGTATGCCGTTCATTGAAAAGGCTAAACCGCGAGACCGTGCTGTAACGGCACAAACAAAGTATACTAGCTACAATACATTAGGATAGGAAAAACTAAAACCACTATAATGTGGTGTGTCAAGGCTTACTGCTTTATTCACCCACCTCTATCACAGCGTAGCCTTTAATGGGTCGTGTCATAGTGGCACTTATGTCTGGCGAGGCTACAGTGTACATGTTAATTCCATCGGAGACCGACGTTGCTGCTCCACTCTCCAATTGCTCCACAAGGCTGCCAAGACTACCTTGACTTCCGGTGCTACAAAGGGACACATCCAGGCTTTCCTGACTGGATACTGTTTGGGGATCCAGGTGTGCCTGCGGCTGGGAAGGGGCCATCTGAGTTGTTACTGGGACAACAAGCAGCTCTTGATCTGCTGGCAGTTCACCAGCAACCCTGGAGGCTCCCTGAAAAGTGCTGGATATGTGGCTGGCCGAGGCCGAGGCACTCATTGCACTGTTACTGTTGGGACTTCCTGATGTGCTTGACGGGGGGCATTCTCTCTTTACATCTAGGGGAACACCTGGAGTTTCAGGTTTGGCCTTTTTAGGGTCCTCCTCCTGAACCGGAATAAATATCTCATCCTTGAAGAGACCCCCATGTGCGTTGCAAGCTCTTCGAATTGCGTTGCGTACCACGGCTTCCTCCAGGTGAGTCGGGATTCCCGAGAGCACCAGCAAACGACTGTGAGCAGTGGATCCAACCAAAGCTTGGCAAGCATCTGCCACAGCATCCCCGGTGACACCTAAACCCTGCGGGTCTTTATTAGCAAGGTGGCGTAAAATCAAAAGCAACGTCAACCCACGATGGAACCACAACATATCTTCTGGCTTGCCTCCGGTCATGTTGAGTAAAGCACTGTCACTTTCGGAAGGTCTTGCGCTGCCACCGGAACCATGTTTCCCTGAGACCACAGCAACAGTTGCACGGTCACGCTTTAGTTTTACCTTCTTGCGTTTTGAAAGCAAGCTCGGACTTTGTGGTGTCTGTCCTGGTGAAGAGGACGAAGACGATGAGGAATCGCTAAAGTTGGCGGTACTAGTTGACGAGGGGGCGCCCACTGCAGATGCTCCTGCTCCCGTACTGACGGGCAAAGTCACTTCGGCAACTGCTAAACACACCTCCATCAGTGCATGGAAGTAGGTGGAGAACCGACTCCGCTCGCCAGCCAGCGCAAGCGCTCCGCTGCTGCCCGTGGAGGAGGTGCAAGAACCGCCGCTAGCTAGGCTCCAAATCTGGGTCTCATGGTCGTAAAGTTTCCGTAGTTCTGTTTGGAGAACCATGAGCACCGTCAAGCAGGGGCTGAGAAGCAACGTAATGGGGCTAGACAGGCCAGATGGGCTCTTGCGCCGTTCAAAGGCGTGGATTTTACGAAGAAGCTCAGCAAGCAAGTGGAAGATTAGCTCCTTGATACAAGGAGCAAGATCGGTGGTCCACAGAAGGCCCCCTAATGGAAGAGAAGTTTGCAAGTGTGAAACTGAGACCAAGAATGTTTAATTGGAAATTGGGTGAATTGTACAGAGATACATCAGGGTCAAACAGAGGAGCATTTCTTACCTAGCAACTCAACCACCTGCAGAAGTACAGAGGTGGGCACTGTGTCCAACTCATCTTCAGAGCGTTCACTGGTTTCCCCAATGGTGTAGGTCAGCAGCTGCTCAGCAAATGCCATAGCCAAGGGAAACTCGAGAGGCAACGAGTGCAATACCAGCACTGCACCAGGAGGGGGTGACACACCTACAGACGGGGTACCAGGACACGAAATGAAGGAACGCTCCGGGTTCAAAGCAAGTTCAGTTCTATTACTACAGACAATAATTTCGACTCCCTCGGTTTGTAAAAACATCCATACAAAAATATGTGTTATTTGAGCTGTAAAGTTGTCTAAATCATCCTTGTAGTGGTGAGACTGTTATGGGCGGACAAACTTCTAGTTACATGTTTATGCTGCAGTTCCCGTGAGTGGAGTCTTATCATGGAAAAAGTACTTAATACATAAGGTTACAGGGTTTAATGGCTTTACATGGTCATGACATGAGTTGAAAGGTTGGATATAACTTTGCACAGGCAAGGTTTGAAAGAGTCTATTATACTAGTCTTTTGTAAACATACAATTAACGTCTTGGAAATACTTTAAAATGCCTTACAACATTGCCCCCCATTGTGTATGCATAACTATAAACTACTTTTGTTCATATTTACAAACTGAGGGGCGAAAACAATGTAACAAAGTAATAAAATGTTGTTTTGACTTGCCTAGTTTGACATGCACTTTGTCGGTGGGGATGATCAAGCTGGGATACTGGTTGGCTGTGGGTGGAGGCGTGAGTCCAGTGTTCGATGGTGAGGCGTCCAGTGGGTAACACACGGCTTCCATCAGATTCAGCTGTCCATTCCGACGCACCTTATGACCAAGACCGTACACCATGACGCGAGCCCACGGAGCCTTATACAGGGAGGAGCTACAAGGAAAGGAAGCATTACGAGAGTATGGGTATAAAATATTCAGATTTGTTTTTACCAAGGACCCTTAACAGGTTGTGTGGCCCATTTCAACAGATTTTTTAAATGAACCCGTCACAACATAATGCAGCTTTGCAAATATATAGTAAAATGGTTTCATGGAACTACATCACAAATGTTTTTGGTTAAGAAACCTTGATTAACATTATAAGTGGACCACATTGGAAAACTTAAAATAGTGTAGAATAGGGCCCCTTTAAGGTCTTATCTGTGTAATTTTGATAATGATACTTGTCCAACTGATTATTTACCTTTCCTGTGTCTATTCAGAATTTAGTTGAGTTGAACTGATATGAACTCACTCTTTACGACAGCCGAGTTGGCTCTCTTTGCAAGAGACGACCACAAAGGCAGCGCCAGGGAAGTTGACGTCCATGCTGACCTTAGACTCGGTGATGGGGAATTCTTCCAGTGTGAACTGCTCAGGTGCACTCTGAATGTACAGCAAACACACAACAAACAGATTTCAATAACAAATCTGCTGGGTACGACAGAACAAAGCTCGTCATTTACAATGAATATTGGTAAGCGACTGGCTAATTTATAATGTACCCAATAATATTGCCGTGATGAATGAACTTCTAGTTAATTTGTAGATGTCTCTCTATTTAGAAAAACATGTAAAGCACTTAATCTAAACATATCTTTATTTTACTTCTTATCAGTTTTAAAATGATTAAAATGTATGTCTACGATCTAGAAGAGTTTTTTTTGTCTGTACTAGAGGTAGACCAGTATATCGGTTTTACCGATTAATCGGTAATGATAGTTTTGGAACTCGCATATCTGCAAAAATCAACACTAATAGTTGTCTATATATATATATATATACACAGTATATATATATATATATATATATATATATATATATATATACACTACCGTTCAAAAGTTTGGGGTCACTTGTCTGAAATGTTTCTCATGATCTTAAAAATCTTTTGATCTGAAGGTGTATGCTGAAAAGTTTGAAATTAACTTTGTAGACAAAATATTATTCTGCCAAAACATATACATTTATTTAATTACAAATCTAAAATTTCCTAAAAAAAAAAAAAGTTTTTGAAATGGATGACTTGGATCAAAATATGAAGAAAAGAAGCCAATAAGTGCCCAACATAGATGGGAACTCCTTCAATACTGTTTAAAAAGCATCCCGGGGTGATTCCTCAAGAAGTTGGTTGAGAAAATGTCACGAGTACATGTCTGCAAAATCTAGGCAAAGGGTGACTACTTTGAAGATGCTAAAATATTACATAGTTTTGGATTTATTTTGGATTTTTTTGGTCACAAAATAATTCCCATATTTCCATTTCTATTATTCCATAGTTTTGCTGACTACTATTATTCTAAAATGTGAAATAAATAAATAAATAAAGAATGAGTAAGTGACCCCAAACTTTTGAACGGTAGTGTATATATATATATATATATATATATATATAGACACACACACGCACGCAGTCACTGTTGGTTGACAATTCGTTTTTTGCTAGTTTCACACATGCTCTATGGCCGCCCACGCCCTCTTCACATGAACAAATCGTAATATTTTCCATGTATTATTGGGATTTTGGTTGCACAATAAACTTCATCTTGGATTTCATTTTGGACTCTTGAAGCCTCTATGTCTGCACATGATGTAGTAAGGAAAGACTAAGAAAACGGTTACATTCTAGTAGGGCTGAAACGATTAGTTGACGTTATCGACAAGAAAAAATTGTAGACAAAAATGTACATTGTCGAATAGTCATTTGATGTCATTTAGCATAACATGAGATCACTTTAAGCGCTTAATGCAGCTAGACTGTAACGTGATTGCTCACGACTTATTGATATATGTCACTGTGCTTTTCTTATCGTGAATAAAATTAAAACAAGAGAGGTTTTTTTTAGTTAAAGATGGATTGAAGTCTTCGCCCCATTATACACCACAATAAAATAGGTTTTTGATTTGTTTTGGCTTGTTTTACAGCATACATTTCTCTTTAGCAGCTGCACTGCAGAAGAAATAATGTTTGTGGATTTTTGTGCAGTGAATTTATTTACTGAATTAAACTTATAAAAAGTATTTTTGTCCTCTTTATTGTTAGCAAGCATGTTTAATACGACCTTTTAAGTCGGGGCACAAGCTGAATAGTCTGTTAAGAGCTAATGATTAATCATTGCAATAATCTCCCGAATAATCGCTCTAATAATCGTTAGATTATTAGATGTAGGACTGTTGCAGTCCTACATTCTACAAATGGATTTTAAAATCTATAGTCCAATTAATCTGATATCAGCTGTTTGCACACCCTTAGTTATCATATCGGCAAAATGAACCATCAGTCGACCTTTAATCTGTACCTGCAGGAAGCAGCAGATTTGTTTGGTGAGTTCCAGCAGACTGTCCTCTCCCTGATGCAGAGCCCTGCTGATAGCGACTGTCAGCCACTCACGGATGTTCTGTGTGTTTCCCTGATAGAAGAGCTCTGTGGGAGAGCAGCTCTCACCCTGAAGCTCATGTAGAACAGACTGAGCCAGCAAAATGGAGCTACAACTGATCCTGCCATCTATAAAACAACCGCACACAAACGGTCAATCTGTACATACTGTGTATGTTCTTATGAAACATGCTTTTCCTGATTAAACAGTGGTAATGCAGTTTGCTAAGCTACAAAGCGTGCGCAATATGATGTATCCTTGCTCCAGTGACACTGAAAGTTCTAAACAATGTTCCTCAAAACATTAGTGTGACATCACCTGGAAGGGGCGGAGCCAGAAGCTGATTGGACAACAGCTGCAGGTGTTCGAGGGTGATGTCACGCACAGCAGGAATATGGAAGAGCCGAGTGAACGTGTGAGGACTCTTTGGTGCAAAGATGTTGAGCAACGCCATACGACAGTACAGACGTGCAAGAGCGCCCTCACAACGCAACAGCTCCCTGAAACACACACACACACACACACACGACTGAATATCAGCTTGATGTTTACAGCAACACATTATGCTAACATGTGGGTCCCTTCAAATCTCTTTACATCTGGATTACCTGTGTATCTGTATGTTGCTACTGTCCAGTGACACCAGGCCGTTGGCTGCAGCTCTGCGGGATCCCGCTGGTGGTCTCTCCAGCATCTCAATGGGGTACCAGTACCGGACCAGCACACCCTCACTACGCAGATACGTCTCCACCTGCACCAGTTCGTTTGCCTAACAACACAAACTTTGTCACACATACCAATGGCGAGGAAATTGAGAAAATTAATCTGTCAGATGCATTTTTTGGTGTGATTTGGTGTGGATTTAGCATTGTAGTGTATTTAGGAGGGGCCACAATTAGCATTGACATTTTAAAAACTGGATTTGACTGAAGCTGATACTCACGCAATCTACATCTAACACGACACCATGTAAGCCGAACGTCTTCAGCATGCCACGTATGGCAAACTTGGGTAAAGCCGTGCCACCTGTGCTGCTAACGGTGTTGTTGCCCTCTGGACAGCGGATGCCCACCGTCAGACCTGATACATTAATAGTCACAGTGAGATGATTTTAACTATACTTACAATTATATGCTTCATTGGTACAATATAAATGGTGTCATTGACCTGTTCATGTGGCAAAAATAATAAATCAAGTAAAATAAGCACAGAGAACTGTCAAATATTTGTGTTTATGTGTGGCTTTTAAGGACCTTTGCGGACTTTGTCAATGGTGAATTTATTGGCCTCATCCTTGATGTCCTCGATGGTTGGGAGGTAGAGATCACGGGGAATCCCTCCATTCTCTTCATACAGGAACTCGACTGTCTGACGCGCGATGTCCACCATTCCTGCCAACACAAAAATCAGCTCTATCACAACCTGCTGCACATGCCGATTACAACTCAAACAATATCAAGGGCTTATGGGTATTCCCCACAACCTCATGTCCTGGTGATCGAGAGACCAGGACATGAGGTTGTGGGGAATACCCATAAGCCCTTGCGCTTGAATAATTTAAGCATAATAGTTTGGTCAAAAATAACTTAATTGGGGCATTTCATTAGTTGTTATTTAGCTCTTTTCAGTATTATTGATGTAGTTTTACTGTAATGAGTCATTTTGTGCACTTGGGGATTCAAGTTTAATGACTGACTTCAATGACTGAATTAATAATATAATGTTCATTTGAAACAACGTGCTATTAGTTGTGAAATCTTATTTGTGTGACTCCTTTTAAGTAAATAAAGTTGAATGACCTGATATTTGTGTATATAATTTTCTCTTGTTATTTTGACATAATATGACCATAATTGCATTTACTTAAAAAGCATGATGCAAAAATTCAAAAAGTATTTTTCCAGTATAATAACTTTTTAATGTTCGCAACTGGGAGTCAAATTGACTTTAATTAAAAAAAAATCATTAGTACAAAATGTAGTAAAACCAATAAATAAATCAGTAAATCATTCACTTTAGAACAGGGGGTCCAGTTGTCTTTAATAGAAGATTTCTGTAATTTATTAGTAATTAATCAGCCAATACTAATTATTCGCAATTACTGGTTTAATATTATCTTGTAAACTTGATATAAGATGGACCTCTGAAATAGAGCATACTTTCACATTACTTTCAACACAAAAGTGAGATGTTTAATAAGTCTAAGATAGCCTTATCCACATTCATTATTAATTAGTTAATTATTAATTAGTCTAATTCATCCTTAACTTGTGCATCATTGTAGACCCTTAAAATAAATAGTTACTTGACAGACAAAACCCCAAAAATAAAATGATTGAGGTTGTAAGAAAAAAAACAAAAGAAGCAGTCAGACACTCACCTAGTTGCAGGGCTCCTTTGATCTGGTCTAGTCCAGACTTTCTCTCCGCTTCATTCCTGAAACGCCGGCGAATGGTTGGAAAGACTTTGGTCTCCCATGCTTTCACTAACAGCGCATAATGATCCTCCTGTAAGAAGAGAAAGAAAAAACACTAAAACAACAGATTAAAAGAAGAATGTATCTGTGGAAGTGTAATGAGTGAATGTGTAAAGGCTTTTTATTGTTTCAACAGGTAATCGGATTACTTTACAGATTACTTAATGAAACAGATTACTGCGTCCATAGTAGCTCCGCTCACTCATCTGCTGTCGCCTCGATATGTGTCCTCTATGCCATGGTGGTTTGTTAGAGCAAACACACATAAAAGTACTAACATAGGAACGCAACACATTTTAAATTGCGTTCTACTTAATATTATTGTCGTAGCAATGAGTGTATGTAACTGTAATCAGATTACTTTATTTTAAAAGTAACGCTTTATACCCAACACTGGTTGGGTAAATATAGATAAATGTCAACCACATCATGTAAAAATATAAAGTTAAAACAAAATGATGAAAAGGCCCTTTTAAATTGTATCATAGTGGAATGGATATTGCCATCCAGACCGCTAGAGGGCGCCATTTGCTCACACAGCACTGACTGAAGCGCATACTACATTTTTAAACGCAGCCTTTTCAGGTTCAGTAATCGTGTAAGACCAGATTGTGATTTTAATCTTAACTCAATCAATCATGCAGCCTTAATGGATACCATTCCAATGTCTCAGAAGTCAAAGTGAGTCAAAGCGTTTTGGATAGTTTTACCTCATCATTTACAGGTAAGTGCCACTTTCACAACTGTCACGTGTGTAATGCCGGTTTGTCCTCATTAACGTGAGAACGAGAGAGAATACAAATGAAATATGACATGTTCTTAGGACTGCTAACCCTTCTACATTCTGTGGCATTATTCTGCACAATCATTATTTCTGGATTGTGCATTTGAATACACAGAGTTTTAACAAAGTGTGTTGATAATTAATTATAAATTAACCATTGTTTTTTAATATCTGCGTTTTCGTGCTTAGAACGATATGCAGATGGTATTCATTTGCTCAATAAACATCGGTGGTAGATACATCAGTGCATCGCTAGTATTAAATACACTTTTTTTTTTTTAAAGGGCAGGTATGGACTATTTTCAATACCCTAGGAATGTCTTCGTCATCTTCATCATCACTCTCATCATCAGCGATGGGTGGGGGGTGAACGTTTGGCCCCGACACCACCAGATTCTCATAGCTCAGCTCTACCTTGTAGTGGCAGGAGTCGCCGCTGTTGTACTCTGTCAGTTAAATAAGACAATTAGATCCATTGTTATTTATGCCCGGCTAACGTAGACTTTCTATTTACATTACAAATACTCTTGATAGAGGCTAACAGTGAAAAACAGCATAAGTTGAGACTCACGTTGTTGTGCAGTGACGACAGCAGCGATCCGACACGGCGGGCCATGAGAACCAGAGTCAGATGCCACGCTAGTGCCGGCGTCATTGTCGCTGTCAGACGCCATTGCAAACGGCAGAGCTTCAAAGTTAGCACTGATCTCCTCTGAGAGATCCATACACAGATCCGCAGCGTTCCGGTGCGCCTGACCCTCTGCATATGCAAATAACCGACAGCCGAAATTTGCGTGAATCTTCGTATTCTGAAACATACAGGATGAAGAATTTAATTATTTCAAAGTTTATAAAACCAGGTACAATTTTTTATAAATGTATAATCCATATAATTATACATTTATAATCACACACACACAACACACAACATTGCTTTCATTACTTTTTTATGCCACGCCTGATGCAAAAATTCAAGCAGCTCAGATTTGTTTAATGGCTTGTGGCCGGCCATCCATCTTCCTCTTGTTCACATGTTTTTAATTATTTTATATATATATATATATATATATATATATATATATATAAAATACCAAATATAATGCATTTTTTTTCCTGATTATTACTGGGATTTTGGTTAAACAATAACTGCATCTTGGATTTTAGGACTCATGTGCCCATCATAGTAAGGAAAGACTAAGATGTTTTTTTTAAATTCTATAAATCAGTTTTAAAAACTATCGGCCAATTAATCTGTTATCTGCATTTTCACCACTGTAGTTATCAGTATTGGCAAAATCCACTATCAATCGACCTCTAATAACTCTGGGCATAGAGTAAGAAAATACAAAAACATATTTGGAAAGAGGAGGTTATTATTGGTATGCACACCTTCTTCTGAATGTGCACTACAGGCCACATGCCTCCGGCAACGTCCTCCAGATATGGGGTCAGACGCTGTCCGCAGTAGGTGAAGTAAACTCGTCCTTTAGGAGGCTGACCTGGAGGTGGAGGAGTTCCTTCTAAACGCTCCCAACCGATACCTGCCACATCACCTGTGTCAAACACAACAAGGAAGAGATGTGAAGGTTACACATTAACCATAAGGTTTACATGCACTTTAAAAGTTCGATTTGAGTCAGACTGAAAAACTAATTTGTCAATTTAAAATGTCCTGCAAATGTTTTTTGAAACAATGTCCTCTCTCACCAGGAAGTAGAGCCACATCCAATCGCACACTCTTCCACTGCAGCAGACTGGAGCCATTATAGTGAACCGCCCGCCCATTACTGACAGGAAGAGACAGCATAACAGGGTGGAAATAAAAAAGTTAGGACAGGAAGTTGAGCGAGACAGTTAGTCACGTGAAAAGCAACATGTGTCAGTACTTGTGGAAGAGACAGGTGCCGACAGGATTGGTCCAGGCACCGTCTCTCTTCTCTGCCTCCGGGGAAAAGCCGAAGGACACTATTGGGCCGCTATCATCCTCTGAATCTCCATAGGAAACAATCTCGATCTCCCAGTAAAAGGATGGCGCCTGAAAGAGAGAGAGAATCAGGGTTAAGAAATATACAGTGCATATACATATTGGTGCAGTCATTTTTGTAAAGATGACAAAATACAAAGAATAATTTCACCCTCACTTTTTTAGTTTGGAGTTCTTATTATGCATCCCAAAGATGACATGCACTTATCAGAAACATGACTGTTATCCAGTACAGTAATGTATTTCTAACACAATGTAATGAATTTTTCAAACACACGTTGTTTTACACATACAAATGATAAAACACTTCTGTTTAGAAATAAAAGTCTAGAAGTATCAACCTGCAGTAGGAGAGATGAGGTGTCCAAGTCACATTAGCTACTTAATGGGGTACCTCAGGGCTCAGTGCTTGGGCCACATCTCTTCTCTATATACACAACATCACTGGGACCCAACGACACCACAGTGACTGCTCGAATCTCTGCCTGCCAGGCAGACATCTCAGCCTAAATGAAGGAACACCACCTGCAACTTAGCCCAGCCAAGACTGGGCTCCTTGTCTTTCCAGGTGCAACTACAGTATCGCCTTCCAAAACGGTCAGAAATCTAGGGGTAACCATCGATAACCAACTCAATTTCACAGACCACATCTCAAAGACTGCACGATCATGTGGATTTACACTCTACGATATCAGGAAGATAAGACCCTTCCTCTCTGAACATGCCACACAACTGCTCGTTCAGTCACTTGTCATAACCAGATTTGACTACTGTAATGCTCTCTTTGTAGGCCTCCCTTCATGCGCAATTAGACCTCCAGAATGCAGCAGCACATCTGGTCTTTAATGAACCAAAGAGAGCACATGTTACACCACTCATTGTCTCTCTCCACTGGCTGCCGGTTGATGCACGTATTAAATTCAAGGCTCTGATGCTGGCATACAGAACAGTCACTGGGTCTGTTCCAGCACACCTAAAATAATTTCTACAGAGCTACGCACCCACCAGAAGCCTGCGGTCGGCTAAGGAACGTCGCCTTGTCGTACCAACACAAAGAGGCACCAAAACACTTTCCTGGACTTTCGGCTTCATCATACAACATTGGTGGAATGACCTTCCCAAATCCATCTGTGAAGCTGACTCACTCTCTTTCTTCAAAAAATGGCTAAAAACACATATTTTCCATGAGCACTTAACCAGTCACTAAAAAAATATATATATATACATATTTCCTTGTTGCAATTTAATCTGTTCTGAATACTATTCTGATGCTAGTGAAACATTGTAATATGGCACTTTTTGTACCAATGTCTCCTTAAGATGATTCGCTTATGTTTTCCTCTTTTGGAAGTCGCTTTGGATAAAAGAGTCTGCCAAATTAATACCTGATACTTTAAATTTTAAATATGTTTTGGATTTTTTTAAATAGACTTGAAACCCCAAAAAGAACATGAGGGTTAATCAAAGGACAAATCAAAGGGGGTATTTATACTTGGACAAATCAATGCGTCTCCGCCAAATGGATACAAATCCAATTGGAAGATCTTCAACACACAAAAACTCTTCCTGCATTTGTCCGTCAAAATAAAAGCTCAACGATTTTGAACTCTTTGATTTAACTGGATGCATAGAAGTATGTTATTCACATAATAATAATAATAATAAATTTAATATTATAATATTACAATAACATTAAATTCAAGTTAACTGGGCTCCAAATAAATAATGATTAGATAAAATAATGTTTTGTTTGAGTTTCATCAGTGATCTGCATCAAATAAATAAAGTTAAAAGTCTCTCCCACAACGTGCATCTGTTTCATAATTTTCTATTATTTATTGTGGGACGTGAGCCCTATGCAAATACTCGGTAACAGCTGATATGTTCAGCATTTTCTCTATGATGACGTAGCGCTGTTTGGGCAGAGATATAAAAATGTGGCTTGAAATGAATGAGTCTCAAACCACCACCTGAGGTGTTTTGAGTTATTGGATTTATATCTGTTTTGAACACATCTTGGATGGCATTTACACTTACATGGATAACTATCTGATCAGCAAAAACTCATTAAGTGACCAAATGTACACTAAAAATACTACAAAATGTACTCATTTTCTCCACTTGCCATTTTCAACTACACAAAACGCATGCAGAACAGTGATGTCATCAAGCTGACCCACGTAAAACACAGGGAGTGAATCCATCTACAGATCCAATCAGGTGCATTAGCGGAGGTTGTAACTGTGCATGTCTATTTGACGCTTTATTTTTTTTGCAAAACCTTGTGCTCCAGATGCGTCAATATACTTGAGGTGAACCGCGGTGCCAATGCTTACCAAACCATGGGTGGTGAACCATACGGTTCGTTTTATTACCGAGAACCACTACACTCCTAGTATACGCCCAAAAAGTCCTCTCCATGCACTCAACAAGCAGAACATCACAAACTTTGAGTAGATCTCCATCTCTTATATTGAATATAGATCCTGCAAAGTATATTTACCTGAACAGGTACAGGTGAAGTGGCATAGATGAAGGTTCCTCTGGGAAGACCTCCACCTGCGCTCGGATCAGCCAGGAACGTCACAGAGGTCAAGTGTGAAGAGAACATACAGGCACGTACAGGAGGAAAGACTCGTGACGGACACCACGTGATTTCCTTAGGCTGTCGAGAGAGATGAGAAATCGGTAGCTCAGACATACAGAGACCCCAAAAAGTATTTGGCCACTGAAGTCACACTTACAAAAAGAAGGTTTTGTTAAAATGATCAAACGATAAATATAGTTGAGATGAAGACATGCAGTAAATGGCAAATGGTCTGCGCTTATAAAGCACTTTTTTAACCTTAGTGGTTTTTCAAAGCGCTTTACACTGTGACTCATTCACACACACACACACACACACACACACACCAATAGGGGCAGAGCTGCCATGCAAGGCGCTAGCCTGCAATTGGGAGCAACTTGGGCTTCAGAGTCTTGCCCAAGGACACTTCGGCATGTGGGCCAGGAATCGAACCGCCAACCCTGTGATTAGTGGCCGACCCGCTCTACCACCTTTGCCACAGCCGTCCCATACATCCACACCAGTTGATTAAGAGAAAAAAATGGTCAGTTCTGAGAAAAGCTCTAGCAGCATATGAACGCAGATGACACTTGCTTAATAACATGAGGTAAAGAGTTAACAAGAGTTTTAACTTACCTGCCGTTGGTCTGTTTGTAGCGGTGGTGGCGGTGGGCGAGCGCAGTCCCGATATAACATCCTAACTCTCTCACACTGAGCTTCAACCATGCCTACACGCTCTCCTACACAAAAACACACACATTACTACAGTTAAATGTAATATAGTAGAGCACGGAGTATATAAAGCATGCACATATACAGTGTTAATCAGTTCGGTCAATAGCACAAATATGGAGCACAAGTTATATGGACTACTATGAATATCACAATATGATTTGATTGTATGGAAAAGAGCAGCTTGGACATTCTACAGTATTTTGCAAAAGAAAAGGCAATAAAGAGGGTAAGAAAATGACAAGAGAATGTTCATTTTTGGGTGAAGCGTTACTTTTAAAACCACACACACACAGTCAAAACTCTTCATACCCTCTGTCCAATACATTAGAATTTACATTAAAATATGTTAAAATATAAAACCTATATAAAATTCTCTCAACAAGTAGTGTTTAGCTATGATTGTTGTCTACTAGCTTGGATCAGACTTACGAAAAGACTTAAAAGTAGACCGATATATCGGTTTTACCGACTAATCGGTGCCGATAGTTATCGGCAAAAATCTATGCTCATGTTTTTTTGGGTTCCTCCAGGCAGGTGCTGGAGGACTCTCCAGGTCTAACAGCTTGGTTTTACAGTACAGACCATTTCAAGGATGTAAACGATAACAAAGGAATTATAATGCTACTGACCTTGCAGCACATCTGGTATCATTACCGGATTCTTTAAATAAGGCTCTGAGTTAACATTTTCTCAAAGAACATCAAATGTTTACTAGAAGTGACTTATTCAGACGTGTTGTTGATACGGAGCATCTACGCGAGAGGCGATTAAAGAGCATCGTAGTTTTATTCACTCACAATTATTCGTGAGATCGGGAATATTGGATCGCTGCTATAATAATCAATGAAGCACAGAGCATTTGAACGAACCATCAAGTCTCCGTCATTTCAAAATAAAAGTCCCTGATCGGTTTCAGGTCTTGATTTTTTTTACTGATTATAATTGGTATTTTGGTTGAACAATAAACTACACCTTGTAAGCTTCTGTCCGTGCCCGTCATAGTGAGGAAAGAATACGAATATTTTTTTTTTAACATTCAATAAATGGATTTTAAATACTTTCAGCCGATTAATCGGCCGATTAATCGCTTTTCCGCCACCTTGGTTATCAGTATAGGCAAAATCCACTATCAGTTGACCTCTTATAAAAGCTAGTCTCAGAGAGCCAGATTTTTGACTATCAGCATTGTGTCCGGTCAACTGGCTAAGAACAGCTCACTTATGGCACTTTGGCACTGCACGTTACGGTTCGACTCGCTTGCTTTTCCACTGCTGTTTAGTGCTGCCTCAACGTGGGTGGGATTATAGGCTGATCGTCATAGTTACGCCGCCTCTACTGCCATGACATCATCTTAAACACGACACAAACTGACCAAAACAATAACACAGCCGCTAGCTGTTAGCTGCTAGCTCATTGTGCTGCATAAAGCAGTTGTTGATGGTGATTTTACACAAGTGTAACAGTTAAATTGACCTGGTTGTTTTAGAAGCTTCCAGAACCTGGTCAACTAAATAAAGTGAAGCTTTCAAGCAGAGTATAGAGTTAACGTAACAAAACGTACCATCCTCCGTCGTGGAGCAACACCAGTCCAGGGCTCTCCCTCCCATTGCTCGCCGGTCTAGATAGCGCCCATTTGGCCGAACCACTTCCGCTTTTTTGTTTTTTTACTTTGCCCTACACTGTTCGTAGGTCCGGTGGTGGCCCTGTGCAGCGAACAGCTGAGACACTTCCTGAGAGACATTTTCGTTCGTCGCTAACGAGTGGACCGTCTGCACCACGTTTATTGACTTCAGCGTGGTTTCGCGCACAGCCATTTCTTTTTAACAATTCGAAAGTCGCGTGAACAAATAATACTGCTATCACTGTTGCTAATTTTAAAACTAGCCGGTTGATGTCGTGTGTCGGAAATCCAGTGACGCTGGTAGTGACGATTCTCTCTGACCAATCAGTGATCTGCAGGATTTTGATGTCACATTTAGTATCGGATCGGCTCACTAGAACCTTGACCGAGGTGGTACTATAAAAAGTATCAGGTACTATGCAAGGTGGAAAACCCCCAAAAAGCAAGCAGAGTCGAGTCGAACCGTGCAGTGGAAAAGCCGCATAAGGCAGGAAGAGATTATCTGATGATTTCAAAGACATGTGTCTAAAACAAAGCACCTCCCTTGTTTTTTTCTACAAGTAAATAAAGTTACAATTTATTAATTTGTATTATTTTACCATTGTGTCAATGTTTGCATGCCGACAAACAGAATGTTGCGCTCCTATCATGTGGTATACTGGTAAGAGCACTCACCAGGACTGCACTCTTGAGCGATGAGGTTGAGCACTTCAACGGCAGCTGGACACTGTTGAATAAACTCCTCACAGAATGAACTGTCTTCAAGCAGCTGCGCCATCACCAAACACGCTCTGAAACACGCAAAGACAATTAACAACATACAGCTTCAGAGATTCACTGTATCACGATCAAACATTTGCACTTTACTTCTTAAAACCGTGACTACAGTTCACATTAAAATCATATTTCACAGTACAGAGTTTCCAAAAGTAATCAATACGACTCATGCACTTTATTCCAGTCTTCTGAAGCCCTTCTGAAGCACTTTGTGTCATGAACAGATCAAAATGTATGTTTTTACTCTCAAACCACATCATTTATTCACTCCCAAGGGCAGTGGCCAAATCAAATATGGTGATTACGGCATAGGCTAGACGAGTCATATCGATTACTTTCACTGTGGATTCGTTTTTTTGCCCTTTTTTAGAGCTTGACAGACCGGAGACAATTTTGCGACCGGTGTCTGCCATTATTAATTTAAAACAAATTTCCTTTTGTGCTCCACAGAAGAAAGTCATATGGATTTGGTGCACATAATGAAGTAAATAATAAAAGAGAGTTTCCTTCAACAATGCGCGACCCCACGTCCACATGCGTAGACGTTGTATTTTGGCTTTGCTATACGCAATGAATAATTTAAATGAACCAAAACCAACCGAATACTGGTCACAAAACTCTTGACTGTCATTTAAGGGTTCAACATCTGCCACGCCGTGTCATGTGACACAAAAACATGACGTTGATTTCCGTGAAGCACTTCTGCAGTGTAAACCAAAGTGCCTCTGGTAAGAAACCTCTTAATGTTTTTTGACTGAAACTTGTTTGGGTGTAAAGAGTAGCTGCTCTAGTTACGTTTGATACGACGCTTTAAAAAATTATTCATTTTTCGCACGTCAGCGTGCTGATAAACGTGATGTCCACATATGTGGATTTTAGGATAATATTCCCTCCAAAGTTGAAAAAACATGTTTATTATTGTTAATAACTTTCAACATTTGCATAGTTTACATGACAACATTTAAACAACTAAAGACAGAAAGCTGTTTATGCGTTTTGGCTGTTCGTTTACACGACAACGCCGTTTTGGGGCCTGAAAACGCAAACATTTGAAAACGGGTTTCAAAGTGCAAGTTTTTGAAAACGATGCCGTTATCGTCTCCGTGAAAACATACAAAAACGTGATTTATGAAAACGATGACGTCATGTGCACGCGTATTAAGACATATTTATAGACGTATTTATACAACCTCATCGTCCGTCCAGACAAAATTGCTCGATGCTTTCGCCATCGTCATTGTTTGCATTCGCTGCTCTGTGGAAGAATCTGTATGTGCGCAGGCGCGTACTGTTTCTTTACAAAGTGACATCGCCAACTACTGGCCTGGCATGCATAATGCAGCGTTTTTAGTTGTTGTCACGGATCCGTGTGAACGGGGATCATTTTTACGATGTTGTCGTCTGTAAGTGAAACTTTTCAAAAATGCAAAGTAAAAAAATGTCCCTTTTTAGTACATCGTTGACATGTAAACGTACCCTTCAGTCCCGTTGTCCACATTTGTGGAAATCAATTTTTAGGAAAACTAGAATTTTTTGCTTTTTTATTTGTAGGTGCCACTTGGCAAATCAAAAAGGGAAATAGAAAATGCACACAACAGTCACGCTGTAACAATAGCTTGTGAATTGCACAAAAAAAGATTCATAAGAGTCTCATAAGAGTCATTTGTTAGTGAATCATATGTGACGTGCTGGTTTCATTTCATGGCACTCGGTCTTTTTAGCCAATCACATTTAATCCAGACTGCACGCACAGAAGCTCACAACTGACTTATTTTGCCGTGGCGCTAAGAAACGTAAAGATTCTGACCTGGTTCTGATCTCGGCCAGAAGCCGGACGACAGCCATCACAGGACTGGATCCGTCTCCAGACGCAGGGAGAGACGTGTGGATGGACAGACTGCCCTCTTGAGGCAGTAACATGGACTGCACCGCCTGCACAACCTTCTCTGTGATGGACAGCTTGTGCAGCGGCAGAGCCTGGAAACAAATACACAAAACATGTCAATACATTGTTGAAAACCAAAATTACAAAATCTGTGAACTGGACACTTAGCTGAATGCCAAACTTAAAAAAAAAAAAAAAAAAAAAAAAATGAATTTATATAGAAGTACAAATGAAATGACATCAACACAGTTTGCTAAACACGTAAGGTGTGATTACCTCCGAGCGTGGTGTACAGAGGCGAGATATGGGTACAGTCAGGATATCAGAAGCTTTGCTCGAGCGCCGGTACTCACAGGAGGGAAACTTCACTGTGGCGATGCCCTCCTGTTCATTAATTGATATGACCACACCAACACTGTCTAACACACCCTTACCTACCACCTGTCAGAGACAAAAACACACAAATAATACAATTTAAAACCAAAACAACACTCAAATAAAAAACAAAACACAAACAAAATGCAATTTCTCCCAAGGGTCTCACCTGGACTTCAGAACCGATCTTGATGGTCTCTTTGAATCCACCTAAAGCACAGAGAGCCGCTACGGCCTGTCGACCAATCGCCTGCAGCTTAGCCAACTTCCTAACACTGCTGTTTCCACTCTCTAGAATGCTGTCAGCGTATTTACCCAACTGAGGGATGAACATCAACGCTCTGGACAACACCTGAACAGACAGAGAGAGGTTAGGGTAGTGTGGAGTGAACAGGAAATACAAATGACCAAAAGCATCAAGACTATAAATTAGGGCTGTCAATAGACATGGTACGCAAACTCATTCATAAAATTCATCACAATTAATCGCATATATAAATATTAGCTGATGAAGCCCCTTAAAATATAAATAATTGAATATTTTATGATTAAATAATTATAAATAAATCATATATTACTTATTATAAATGGAACACATATTATAAATATAACAATTTGGAAAATTAAACTGCATTACATTATTGTGTTCAAGTAAAGCGTTGATAACAACAATATAAAAAGTGGCTTTAGGAGGCAATTTTATTGAACATTACTGACCAACAGTCCAGAGCAATCCATATACAATTAAATTCGTCAATCGGCCCGAGATACATTATAAGGGATTTTCTAAGGACACGTCATTGTACATTTGCGTCAGACGGATGCATTTGTGTCAAGTCATAAACGCAGCATTTTTAGGTCTCTTTGTCAAGTTAAAACATGTCGAAACCCTGCATCCAAAGTTGCGCACCATAGAGCAGCCCAGCAATAGCACGTCCTCCTCTTGTGCTGTCACAAGTGTCAAACAAGCGAGTGTGGTTTGTTATCTACACAGCTGGTGTTTTGCTTACTGCCCCCTGCTGAAAATAGGTGGTACTTCAAGCTTGAATTGCACTCATGGTTAGAATATACCATTTTACGGTTTGCTTTGAACCCACGTCTGGCGGGTACCCGCTGGTGGCGGCGCGTGCCGGCGTACGGACGCGCGCGGGGCGGTGAGGTGACGCGGAGCGGCCGTGATCGCGCCGGAGGTCACTCACCCCCTCACCCACGTTGCGCCGTGTGTATGGGTGACCTCGCTCAGTGAGGACGGACCGCCGCGCACGGGTCCGCCTCGGGCGGGGGGACACCACCACCCCCGCCTCCGCCTCGCTCTGTGGCTCGTTCCGTCTGGACTTCTCACCCTCCGGAGCCTTCAGTAAGGATCCTTCCCACAGGTTCACCTACGGAAACCTTGTTACGACTTTTACTTCCTCTAGATAGTCAAGTTTGATCGTCTTCTCGGCGCTACGCCAAGGCCCGCGAGGAGCACCAGCGGGGCCGATCCGAGGACCTCACTAAACCATCTAATCGGTAGTAGCGAAGGGTAGTGTTGTACAAAGGCCAGGGACACAGTTAATTGGCTTAATTTTTTTACGGCTTATTATTTAGTTTTTTATAATTAATTAACGCGCTAAATCGTCAAAACTACTATGAATCAGTTACAATTACTACAAATAAAACATTTTCCCATTTTGTTTCAATATTTTTGTATTGTTATTTATAATAATTGTATTAATTAATGTTTTACGTCAGCAAATATCCTTATAAATAAAAACTGCAATTTGCATACAAATTAAATTCCCACATGAGCTGTAAAAATTTTTGTATGTTGTTCATGCCCAAAAAGGTTTTCGAGCGGGGGATCATCAAACTAGATTGCGCAACCTTAAAGCCCAGGGCCCCCCCCCCCCAGGCAGTAAAGGGCCCCTGGGCACTGGCCCCATTGGCCTGGATGGTAATCCATCCCTGATGTGTCTGCTCACCTTCTCTGCAGTGCTGGTCCATATCTGAGCGGTGTTGGATTCAGGTGCGGTCAGAAGACTGTGAAGCAGAGCGATGACCTCAGCGGCCATACTGTTGGCCACGTGCCCACTGATGAACGGCCGCACCGGATCTGACCTGTGTGAGAGAGGAAAGGGCTTAGACATGAGACAGCTGGACAATTAAGAGGAGAGCAATACAGCCCCGTCAATTCACCTTTTAGAGGGTGTTTTTGTCAGGACAAGATGCTCATTTATTTATGGAATCAAGCTTACGAGAGGACTAAATCAAGACAGAAGGATTTATGGGGATGAAAACACCTAAACTGGATTTCCCACAGACACCAACTTGCAGCAACAAGCATGATTTTCAATGATAGTTGGCAATAAAGCTTAAATGGTCTTGTGGTGTGCAAAATGAATTTTTAAGAGCACAAATACTCCATGTAGTCTTTCAAATATTATGATGTCCTAAAACATGCATAATGGTGATACAAGAACATAGTTTGTTTGCGATGGAGCATAGCATGCCACACTGCAGGACACTCTTAAAGGGACAGTTCACCCAAAAATGAAAGTTCTCATCATTAACTCACCCTCATGCCATTCCAGAAATGTGTGACTTTTTTTCTTCTCCAGTACACAAATGAAGACTTTTAGAAGATTATTTCAGCTCTGTCGGTCCATACAATGCAAGTGAATGGTGACCAACACTTTGAAGCTCCAAAAAGCACATCAAGTAATCCATAAGACTCCAGTGGTTTAATCCATGTCTTCAGAAGTAATATGACAGGTGTGGTGAGAAACAGATCAATATTTAACTCCTTTTTTAACTGCAAATCTACACTTTCACTTTCACGTTTTGTTTTTGAAATTCATGCTCTTCGTGCTTATCGCCACCTACTGGATAGGGAGGACAATTTATAGTAAAACAGGACTTAAATATTGATCTGTTTCTCACCCACACCTCTCATATCACTTCTGAAGACATGGATTAAACCACTGGAGTCTTATGGATGACTTTTATGCTTCCTTTATGTGCTTTTTGTGTGGAGTTTCAAAGTTTCAGTGTACAGTGCTGAGATACTCTTTGAAATATCTTCTTTTGTGTACTGCAGAAGAAATAAGGTCATATAAACATTTGGGATGGCATGAGGGTGAGTGAACGAGGGGAGAATTTTCACTTTTGGGTGAACTATTCTTTTAACTAAGCACAAGTATGCATCGGTCGCATCCTTTCCTTTCTT
This sequence comes from Moxostoma hubbsi, assembly GCA_032164185.1. Taxonomy (NCBI): domain Eukaryota; kingdom Metazoa; phylum Chordata; class Actinopteri; order Cypriniformes; family Catostomidae; genus Moxostoma; species Moxostoma hubbsi. Next base: position 7,153,858 of record JAVLUX010000002.1, on the reverse strand, counting down.
ACCGAGCTAGTTCAGCGTTTCTCTCTCGGCACACCGTAGACTGAGCGGTTTTCTTCTTGTCTCCTGTTGTGGCTCCTCCAGAGTTTTCTTGTCCGGTGGTCTCTACTGGAGGTCCCACACTGACGATGAGTCCAGACTGAGCCCACTTATTGGCTTTCCTCAAAGCTGAAGACGCCTCCTCTGTGATCACCTCACAATATCCGCTCTGCAGAAACAATCAGAGCGGGAAATAAGAGACCCTTTAATGCACCAAGAATCAATGCAAGCTGTAAACAAGAGCTGACCTTCGTCATGTCTCGATCCATCTTCACCACCTTCTCCATGTTCGCTCCAGTGCCCAGACGGAAAGGCCGACCCTCTGAACTGCTGCAAGGTGTCACACAAACACTGATGTCAACCTACACTATACACTCAGAGCTCTTCCAAACCTGATTCCATTGTTACATGTGTGTGATAATGGGAGCGGTCCCGTGTCATTACCTGAGTAATGGCTGCAGCACCTCATGTGACGACTGGTCTTCTCTCTTATGGATGAAAATGGAGAGTTTGCCATCCACGGCTTCACCCTCTTCACCGGCATCTCTGTCAGTCTTGGCGCTACTCTTTGGGCAGGCGCGAGAGAGACTGGTGTCCGGCTCAGATGAGCTCGGAGAGAGCAGAGTCTGACAGCCTACATGTGGACAATTATGAACAGCATGGTATAAAAGCCTTGACACTTGACTTGTGAACATCCCTGATTTGATTACGTGTATATGCAAATCATTCCTCTCTCGTACCTGGCACCACATAGTCTGCCAGTTTGGCCAGCAGCAGTGATGCGATACAGAAGGCCGGGTCACTGGCGTCCTGCTGCTCTGCGTCCAGAGCGTTTGTGGAGTAACTCCAGGAAGGAAGCGCTACATTCCCACAGTCCTCCACACTCATGAGAGGCAGCGCTGCGCGGCATAACTGCAGGATTATGAGCACCAGTTTGGGCGACGGCCGCTGGTCCAGCAGCAGAGACAGAAGCTTCGACACACAGGCCGGCTGACTGAGGATCGTCTTCCCAATGTTACTCCTTTAAAAAGAGATGGGCAGTATAATAGTTCAGCACATCATGAAATGAAGTAAATCTTGGTGAAGTAACAGTTAACAATTTAAAGAAATGAAACTTCAGTCAAACACTAAAGTTAGCAACACTACATGGCTCAATACACTGTAGGCAGAATCATTCTAAACATACTGTATAACTATCAGATGTGATTTAGTTTTCCAATCAGATCACAAAAACAATAAAGAACTCAATCAGGGCAACAACACAACTGAAACACAACTAGTAAACAATTTATATGACTCATCGTAGTCAAAAACAGTAATGAACAGCACTGACAAAAGAATCGATCGTCTGAACAAAGCAGTTCACTAAAATGAATTGTAATTCCCAATGCTACATAGGTGAATTATTTAGTTGAACTGGTTAATTTATAAGTAATGTCTGAATGAAGCAATTCACTACAATTAATTAGACTTCACAACGCTATATAGAAGTGAATCAGTGAATCATTTATTTGAATTTGTTCATTTATAAGTACTGTCTGAATGAAGCGATTCACTACAATGAATTAGACTTTCCAACGCTATAAAAGAATCAGTGAATCGTTTAGTTGAACTGGTTCATTTATAAGTACTATCTGGATGAAGTGATTCACTAAAATGATTTGGAAGTCCAGTGCTACATTGAAGTGAATCAGTGAATCCTTTAATTTAACTGGTTCATTTATAAGAACTGTCTGAATGAAGTGATTCACTCAAATTAATTGGAATTCCCAATGCAAAATAGAAGTGAATCAGTGAATCATTTAGTTGAACTGGTTCATTTATAAATACTATCTGGATGAAGTGATTCACTAAAATGAATTGGAATTCCAAATGCTATAAATAAAGTGAATCAGTGAATCATTTATTAGAATTGGTTAATTTATAATCCTGTCTGATCAAAGCAGTTCACTAAAATTAATTGGACTTCCCAATGCCACATAGAAGTGATTCAGTGAATCATTTAGTTGAATTGGTTCATTTATAAGATCTGTATGAACAAAGCGATTTATTGAAATGAATTAGACTTCACAATGCAACAAATAAGTGAATTGGTTCATTTATAGGTATTGTATGAACATTACAATTGAAGAAGAGGGTTTGGGATAGAATGTTTGATTATTTCCTCAGCTCAAAGCTGTATACACAATACAACATGATATTAAAACCAATGAAGTATAGTTGTCATGCTACAGTGCAACTTGATGGAAAAAGTATCTTGATGCTGGAAAACCGAGGCTAGCCACTGGGCCGGCTGCAAAACTTGGCTGCGATATGCAGAAGGAGGCCGCGAAATGCCAAAGTAGACAGTGACACACATCGCCGTAACCCCCGCACTACTGTCACGTTACTAAAATTAAGTAGTTAAATCCACTGAAAACAGTGATACTGCTCGTGTGAAGCCTGCAGTACCTGGAGAGATCGTTGAGTAAACTGAGCACGTCCTGTAGAGCATCATTCCCAGCAGCTTGATTCCCGCAGCAGTCTGTTGCTCGAGCCAGATGATTGGTTAGTAAGCTGGACACCTGACGGGCCAGTCCAGAGTGCACTGCGTCTGTAGATCCACCTGTTCAAGATCAGCATTATGGTCAGTCGTGTCTAACAGATGTGTAGTGGTTTTCTTCAACCGTTTGAATCTTTCCTCACCTTCAACTTTCTCCCACTCAATGCAGCGGTTGGCCAGCACCTGAAACGCCGCCCACGCCATAGTAGCTACCTTCTGTTTCTTCGTTTGCTTTTCGTTTGAGCTGCAGTCCCTCTGACTGCTCAAACTACACAACCTGTCCATGAGCTGAACCAAACCACTGCGAACCAGACACTGTTCCTCACTCCTGCAGAGACAAACAAACATCACCATGATCACATTTAAGCTAAATATTACAGCTGTTAAAAGTAACACGCTAATGCTGATGTGTCCACACCACAAACAGCGATTCGGTGTCAATGATATGCAAAGTGTTGGAGAACATGAATGTGCAATGTAAAGAATACACAACCTATAGGGACTACTTATTTCAATTTGTCAACCTCCAATTTAGACATTGGGAAATGCTCAGCGTTACTTGAATTGGTGCTATTTTAGTGCATTTTTATCTTAATACTGCAGAAAATCCTTGTTTGGAAAATGTTAAAACATTATGGTTACATTTTGATTTCGTTTTCTTTCCTAAAAAGGTACTAAATGCATTTTGCCATGAAAAGAAAATTACTGTAAATTTTAGAACTTTCAAAATTGCCGAATAATCGCGATTAACTGCAAAACATTATACGATTAATCGCGATTAAAGAATTTAATCGGCTAACATCACTAGTAAATATTCCTTTTCTCTAGATACCATGAAAATGTTTGACAAATGCACTGATTTTTGTTTAGGTGTTGGTAAACTTCTTATTAAAACAAGTTAAGGATGGAGATTAAAAAGTGTCCTTTTTAAAAGCCAATAGCCTTTAATTTACATCACAGCTCGGCAAAACCATGATTTGCATCTTGCGATCAATACTATATGGGGGAGGGACAATCTCATTCTGGAGAGCATTTGATTGGACAAAAATATAAATACACCCCCTGACCAGGAGATGATTGATATTTTTTGCACCAAGTACATTTTAATTTAGTAAATATTAATCTAACATTTTTCCATCAAAATTGTTTTCAAGTTTCAGTTTACAGTATATTTTTATTCTTCTTGTATGTTCTGGAATTTTCTGGGTTCATCAAGTGATGCTAAATTGACAGCATTTGTAGCATAAAGTTGATTACCACAAAATTATTTTTTGACTTCTAGCTTGTTTATTTGAAATAAATAAATAAAATGCGATTACAGTACGACACTTACAATGGAAGTCCATAAATGTTTGAATGTTTCAAAAGTATAGCTACAAGATTCAGAAAAGAAACATTAGACATGTTAACATGATTTAAGTGTGATAAATTAGTTTACTAAACTTGCGTTTAGTAAACTTTAGTAAACTTGCGCATACATTTTTTATACCACATAAGCCGTCAATTGAGCTTAACATGTATTGGACCTGGAAAATTCATTTAATTTTAGGTTTTCTGGACAGCAAAAGTAAACAATTAAGTCCTTTTTTACTATAAAACTCTAAACTGTTTTTGGCAATACACATTCTTTGAGCATGTCACCACCTACTGGGCAGGAAGGAGAATTTATAGTAAAAAAGGACTTAAATGTTGATCTGTTTCTAACCCACACCTCTCACATCACTAATGGAGACATGGATTAAACCACTGGAGTCGTGTGGATTACTTTATTCTGCCTTTATGTGCTTTTTGGAGCTGCAAAGTTCTGGTCACCATTCACTTGCATTGTATGGACCAACAGAGTCGAAATATTCTTCTAAACATCTTCATTTGTGTACTGGTGAACAATGAAAGTAATTTTTTGGGTGAACACCACTTTAAGTTAAATTGTTTAAATACTACGAAATTGACAACACCATTAACACATTTTCCTAATTTGACAAGATACGCTTTCATTCAGTTCTGCTTACTTTCTAAAGGAAACTGCATTCACAATATGATGTCATCACAATTTTTGGCCTGATTGCCAGAAAGACTGCACATTTTAAAATGTGTACGTGTGCTAAAAGTTCATTACACTTGTTTATAGATAACCTCAAAGCTGCATACCAGACATGAACTAAAAGGCCACAAAAAAAGTTAATTTCCTGGGTCTTTAACAATTAAATCAGCTGCCTGTCTGGTGTGTGAGACAGTGGAGCTCTTGCCTGGTGTAAGGGATGGTGCACAGCAGACCGATGCTGTTAGCGCAGGCGATGGGGTAACGGGCACACAGAGACACCACTGATGTCATCGTCTCTCCAAACGCTTCCTGCACCTGCTCCATCATCCCTCCACATGTCAGCTCCTCGATTCTACACACAGTCACAGGGAGAAACTTGTAGAATCAGAATTTGTATATTATTTCAGCAATGGACAACACAGCGCCAAACACACATTAAATTGAAGTGTCTGGGTAAGTAGTCTCTTAAATACAATGTGTTTAATGTACCTGGGCCCACCCTGCAGCACCATGGTAACCGGGCCAACCAGATGTGTGACTCCTCCCACCCGAACAGCTGCGGTGAGAAGCTCTCTCATGTGAATCAGCGCCTGCTTCCTCGTGCGACCTCTCCTCCAGCGCGTCTGCGCAGCTGATAGAAAACTGCTGCTGGACACCTGCAGTCACAACATAATAACGTATTACAGTATTGCGGCAGATGAAATGTAATCTTAACTCTGGTGTACTTTCTGGTTCCCGCCTGCAATTTTTCCACTCACAAATTGAAAAGCGAATTAATTGCAAAAAGTGGTCTTATTATACAGAAATCTTCTCCAAATAATCAAAAAAAGATTCTACAAATGAATAAATACTGTACATGTTTACAATCTTATCATGAGCATAAATCTGTTGTTGTCATCCTAATTTGCAAGCATGTATTTCTGGTTCTGTTTGCTACATGTCCTTGCAAAAAGCCTCATTTCATTCCAGTAGATAGCAGCAAGTCCAAAGCCAAAAAAACATTTCTTCTATCACCTTCCATCACAATATACAGATCTGAAATGTAGGTGGCGCTCTAACACAGTGAGCCCACACACTATAGACATCTGTACTATTTTGCATCGCACGCATGCTCCCCACGGTTTCATTGAACATTGGCCTCTGAGTGGACTATAAGATCAATCTAGGGGTTGTTATAAAGCAATAAAGTGATTTGATTTAACTTATATGCAACCTTACAAGTTCATTATATGTTACCATGTTAATTATAATTTATGCATTACTTTGAGAAGCGAAAGAGCCTGTGTGTGTGATAAGCATATGGCTTCTAGCATGCAGCTAAGCGAGTTATCAAAAACGTGTCATAGCTTAGACTTGCATATACAGAAGAGAATGGGGGATGTATAACTGTTTTACAGATTGGGGAGAATACAATGGAGGAGAGCCAAGAGGAGAAGCCGTGTGGCTAAGAGGCCCCGAAAGAAGATTAATATTGATTTTCCGGAAACTTCAGATTACATCATCGAGGCAATATCCCAACTTGGAGAGACTGACTAACTGATTCGATTTTGGATTCAACGTTGATATAAGTTCTCCCCCAATGCTACTATTGCTCAGCTGATATTGCAATTTACTTTAAAATACCATTTTAATTTTATTTTGATAAAGTAATCACAACCAATAAAACTGAGGTTTGAATACTGGGTGTGAGGTTTGAATACTGCAGATGGCCTACCGACACTTTGGGTTGAAGATATCCGCAAAAGGGTCTCAATCCAGATTGTAAGTAACAAAGGTCTAGTTGTTTATCATTTAGGGTAGTTTGACTATCCTTATCTGCCCTGAGTAAACAACAGAATAGAAGGTGTTTGCGATGATCTACAACAATCCATTATCAATATTATATCAATATTGCAGATGATTTGTTTATCTTGCTTTTTCTGCTGGACTACACTTTTGTTCTGGACATCTGCGATATAACACTGGATTTTTTGGGTTCCCAAGCAAGCTCACAGACAAGTAAACAATGGCTCATTTTAAAGAAAAGAGCCGAAGGTAAGAGTTGATATGGAGTTTTGGACTACTTTGGGGCTTACAGAAGCAGTGATCAGAGCTGACATATGACGTTTGTCTTTGTTGCCAAACAGAGATAATATTTCAATTTGTGATACTTTTGATAATCATTCGAACTGTGATGTTAGGGCAACAAAATACACTGTACATGTCACAACCGGAGGACGAGAGCTTCCGTTTGATATATCACTTGTCTATTTAAGTCATATGTGAAACAATTTTATATTCACATGCATATTTCTACATCGTCACCTCTAGGTGGCGCTCATTTGTGACCAAATTTTTAAGTCTTTGTCATTTTTTTGTACCATAAATGCAAAAATGATGATATTCCCTGAAAAGTTACGATTCTAAACTTTCAAATGATACCAAGTAAGAGTGACTTGTGTATTCGGGAACTTTCAAAATTTAAGCGTAGACTTATTGCGCGCATTTTGCCCCGCAGACGGATCTGTAGTGTTAAAGGGGTTAAAAGTCAATATATTGTTTGTTTTATTTCCATATCGTTGAACATAACCCTGTCACTGGCAAACAGTCCACAGCGAACAATTCTGCAATTTTTGGGTGAACTACTCTTTAAGGTGTGTGTGTGTGTGTGTGTGTGTGTGTTGTCTTACTGCCTGGTCTGGAGTTGTTCCTATGAATGCAAAGAGCTGTCCCAGCAGCACACTGTATGTGGGTTTGTCTTTGCTGTCTTCAATGGCCAGTGACTGCAGGATAGTGAATGAGCTGCTGCGGTGACTGGAAGGATGGAGACGCCTCCTACACGGACAGCAAGATAAACAACACAGAGTCTTTCAAATCAAACAGAAATGTATCAGAGGCAGATCGATATATCGGTATTACCGATTAATCTGTGCCGATAGATCGGTTATTGAAAAAAAGCCTATGCCAATAGTGTCCTCCTCTGGCTGTTGCAGATATCCAGAGAGCAGAGCATCAATTAGCCTGATATAATACTGATGCTGTATATCACAATTTAATATAGTAAATGACATGGCACCTGTGGCTCAGGTGGTAGAGCAGGCGGCCGCTAATCGCAGGTTGGCGGTTCGATTCCCATCACACATGACTCCACATGCCGAAATGTCCTTGGGCAAGACACTGAACCCCAAGTTGCTCCCAATGGCAGGCTAGCGCCTTGCATGGCAGCTCTGCCTTCATTGGTGTATGTGTGTGTGTGAATGGGTGAATGAGTCACAGTGAAAACTGCTTTGAATACCATTAAAGTTAAAAAGGTGCTATATAAGTGCAGACCATTTACCATTTATTTAGCACTGGAGTTATTCAAACTTGGTCAAGAAAGAATTGGGATTTAAATGGTCGATAGCAGTTTCTTCTGATTAGTCATCTAATTTTAGTAATTTATTTGCACATGAAGAAATTGTTAATATATTAAGAAGGAAATAAGGGGCCTGGTTCGCTGAGCTGACTACCACACCTGGAGTCGTGAGTTTGAATCCAGGGTGTGCTGTGACTCCAGTCAGGTCTCCAAAGCAACCACATTGGCCCGGTTGCTAGGGAGGGTAGAGTCACATGGGGTATCGTCCTCGTGGTGGTGATTAGTGGTTTTTGTTCTCAATGGGGCGTGTGGTGAGTTGTGTGTGGATCGTGGAGAGAAGCATGAGTCTCCACATGCTGGGAGTCTCCGTGGTGTCATGCATAACGAGTCACGTGATAAGATGCGCAGATTGACGGTCTCAGAAGTGGAGGCAACTGAGACTCGTCCTCCGCCACCCGGATTGATGTGAGTAACTGCACCACCATGAGGACCCACTAAGTAGTGGGAATTGGGCGTTCCAAATTGTGACAAAAGGACATGCACGAAGCCAGTCTATTATTGTAGTAGCACGATGGAACAGAAAAACAAAACTAACTGTGATTGGTCGTTTACATGTCTCGACGTGTCCACATGTGCAAGCAGGTGATTCTCGGCACCCTCACGGCCTTAAGAAACAAATCGGCCAAACAGAAAAATGTATCTGCCGATGCCGATCATAAAACTAATTCAGAATATCGACCTTGCCAATATATCGGTCGGCCACTATTGGAGCCATCAAAAAATTCAGAGTTTCAAACTTGTAATTACGAGACAATAACATTTACTATACTAGTATCCTAGCAACAAAAGCAATATAATAAAAGACAATTACATTTTTCAAAAACAATATTGATCGTAATAAATATTTCATCCAAGTAAAATAGTTCAATAGCATAACTGTAGTCCTTTTACAGTTGCAAGACAACGTAGAAACGTCCTGCATTAATATAGAATCTAACTGATGTGCGATCACAGATGTGTGTCCAGTGAGGTGTCCTACCTTTGTGCTCCATGTGTGAACTCTACATCACTGTTGGCGATCATTTCCAAATCTGAGGGAGCGGACATACTGCGCAGAAAGACGGGCTGCTTCACTATAGGAACAATTGATTTAGCGTCTGATACCGACTTACAAGCTGTAAACAAGAAAAAAGGGACATTAAGCATCTGAGTGTGTGTGTGTGCGTGTGTGTGTGTTCATGAGTAAAAGAGCGGGTGAGTTACCTGGTGTGGATGTTGGTGTTGTGGTCAGACTCTTGCACTGTGGTGCTATTGTCACATGCAGCAGGAGTTCAGAACGGTTTATCAAGCTCTTCACTAGCGCTTTGGTTTTAGCCAATGGAACGGCACTTCTTGACTGTTGTGTGGAGTTAACCTCGTGGAAAAACTTTTCTCTGTTTTTTTTTTTTTTTTTAAACAAGTACAAAAAAATAAGACAAGACATAAACAAAATGCAAAAAACATAAAACAAGACAAAACAAAACATAACAGAAATAATAAAAACCAACAAAACACAGAAACAAAACCAACATCAAAATAAAACACAAAACAAATGAACAACAAGACAAGAAATAGAAAAACAAAGTAGACAAAACAAAATAAATAAAAAAAACAAAAGACAAAACACAAAAACAAGACAAAAGACAAATCAACAAACAAAAAAAAAAACAACAACAAAACATCAAAATCAAGATAAAAACAAACACATATCAGTAATCAGTATTATATTAAGTATTGAACAATTGAATGAATGGCTGAAATGTACAAATTTCATGTTGAAATCAGGATTTCAAATTGGTTTCACACATACCCCAAAGCCATCACAGCATTTTCTGGATTGGTGCAGTCCAGAGGAACATCCTTGATTGGACAGAGAAGCTCCAGCTCTTTCAGTTTGTTCTGTGAGACACAAGAAACACCAGTTCCTCAAGATTCGGAATAACGAAACTTAATAAAGATGAATCCATCGAAACAATGCAGTAGAGGTCTACTGAGAGGTTATCGTGTAACTGCAAGAGATTTAGTGGCCCAGTAGTGTCCTTCACACTTGCATATCTGATAACCGTGTAAGATTGCAAGAGAACATTTACAGTACATTCAGATAGTTTTCAGACCCATTCTTTTTTTTTTTTCCACATTTTGTGTTGCAGCCTTTTGCTAAATTGTTTAAAAAAAAAAAAAAAAAAAAAAAAAAAAAAAATCTACACTCCATACCCCCACAATGACAAAGAAAAAATAGAAAAAACTGAAATATCACATTGATGTAGTTGAAGCACCTTTGGCAGCGATTACAACCGCAAGTCTTTTTGGGGATGATGCGACAAGCTTTGCACACCTGATTTGGGGATTTTCTGCCATTCTTCTCTGCAGATCCTCTCAAGCTCTGTCAGGTTGGATGGGGACCGTCGGTGGACAGCCATTTTCAGATCTCCAGAGATGTTCGATTGGGTTCAAGTGTGAGCTCTGGCTGGGCCACTCGAGGACATTCACAGAGTTGTCCCGTAGCCACTCTTACGTTGTCTTGGCTGTGTGCTTGGGGTCATTGTCCTGTTGGAAGGACAGCTGAACTTTTGGCCCAGTCTGAGGTCCAGTGCACTCTGGATCAGGTTTTCATTAAGGATCTCTCTGTATTTTGCTGCGTTCAACGTTCCTTCAACCCTGACCAGTCCCCCAGTCCTTGCAGCTGAGAAACACCCCCACAGCATGATGCTGCCACCACCATGATTCAATGTTGGGATGGTATTGCACAGGTGACGAGTGGTGCCTGGTTTCCTCCAGACATGATGCTTAGAACTGAGGCCAAACAGATCAATCTTCATTTCAGCAGACCATTAAACCTTTTATCACAGTCTGAAAGTCCTTTAGGGGCTTTTTTTGTTGTCTTGCACTGAGGAGAGTCTTCCGTCTGGCCACTCTGCCATAAAGTCCAGATCGGTGGAGTGTTGCAGTGATGGTCGTCCTTCAAGTTTCTCCCGTCTCCACACATGATCTCTGGAGCTCAACCAGAGTGACCATCAGGTTCTTGGTAACCTCTCTTACCAAGGCCCTTCTCCCCCGATTGCTCAGTTTGGCCGGGTGGTCAGCTCTAGGAAGAGTCCTGGTTGTTCCAAACTTCTTCCACTGTGCTCTTGGGTACCTTCAGTGCAGCCAAAATATTTTGTAGACTTCCCCAGATCTGTGTCTCAACATGATCCTGTCTCTGAGCTCTGCAGGCAGTTCCTTTGACCTCATGGATTGGTTTTTACTCTGATATGCATTTTCAGCTGTGAGACCTTATATAGACAGATGTTTGCCTTTCCAAATCACGTCCAATCAATTTAATTATCCAATAAAAGTGTAGAAACATCTCAGATGATCCAGAGAAATGGGATGCACCTGAGCTAAATCTCAAGTGTCATAGTGAAGGGTCTGAATACTTATGTCAATGTGATATTTCAGTTTTTACATTTTAATAAATATGCAAAGTTATCAAAACTCTGGTTTTTGCTTTGTCATTATGGGGTATGGAGTGTAGATTGAAGTGAAAAAAAATATTTGAAGCATTTTAGCATAAAACTGCAACAACAAATTGTGAAAAAAAATGAGGGGGTCTGAATACTTTCACTGTATTTTATGAATGCAAAGTGGCTCTTTCTGGTTTTCATTATTAAGGGACACCAGAAAATAACATTTCTGATCAAAGCATCATGGTTTTCACTCCACTTGCCTCAAAGTAGTGATAGTCGTGGAAGAAGGGCGAGTTGTTCTCTAGTTTCCCCTGTTGAGCTTCATCTACCTCATTCTGCCATTTCTGCTCCAGTTCAGCAACACTCTGAAATAAAACACACACACCGAGGTAAATACTTCCTCTTCATAACACACTACATGAACATGACCAGCCTCACACAAACTCTCTCTCCCGTTGCACACAGCCATACTTGTAACTGTCTCTCCATCGCATTGATCTTCTTGAAGGTCTCAGCCATGATTTTGCCGAGCAGATTGTGCTCCTCTCTGTGCAGCTCCCTGTACTGGAAGTTGACCAGTGACTGCAGCGCATCCACCAGACCCAAATGTTTAATAACGCATGATACGATCACCTCCTCCATGACATCAGGACGAATCACCTCTCTGACAACAACAGACGAAGAGCAAGATATCAACAATTTTGAAAAATCAATTCAGTGAAGCAAGTCCCAACTATTGACTGGTAGTGGCATTACATCAGCTGTCAGCCTCCATGCGCTCTAGATATCACCGCATCAGTGTCGGACAATCCCAATCGCTAAACTGCTGAGGTGCAGAATCACGTGCTTACTTGATGCTGGGGCGGAACTGAGGGCGGGCCCTGCCGGACAGTTCTCTCAGGCGACTCATAATGCCCGGGGGCAAGTGTATGCGGGGCAGCTCGCAGCAGGCGGCGGGCATCGGGCCGGGCGGTGGGATCAGGATGTCCGATGGATACGTGAACTCGTGCTCCTCATCGATGGTTAATGGCAGAGGGGATGGAGAGGGTGTGAGGGCGGGAGATATCGCACCATTGGCCTCAACCTGCCACTGACACCTGACAGACAACAAGAAACATTAAAATCATATATTGAGTTACATTAATACTAATTAACTTGACCATGCAACATTAAATTTTATTTTTTAACGATTTCAAATGTTCTCAAGGATGTTTTCATTACTTAACAATATTTAAGCAATATCAAGAGTGCGATATGGCCCTACATCAGCACTGCTGTGATTCGGCTGCAGGCCGAGTGCCATTGGTAATTACAGCAGTGCTTATATAGGGCCATATAGCACAGTTGCGAGTGTGATATTGCTTATATACAACAGTTCAATGAACAAGTACATTTAAAAAATTAGGAAGAACGGAGTACGCTCATAAAAACGCATTTGTGCATGAAACTACTTTCTTACGCGACGGATCAGAATCTGCTGTTGCTGTTCAAAACAAATGATGCATTCATGCCTCCGTTAGTATTTCAAAAAGTTCACTTCAGAAATAGTATCAAGGCGTGTGCTGTTTCTAACAAGTTATTGGATAAACAAGGATGTGAGTGAATGAGTGTGTGTGTGTGTGAGAGAGAGAGAGAGAGTGAGAGAGATATGGAGCGTGTGCGATCTCCTGTTGCCACACCCAAGCAGAGATGCTGTCAGCTTTCTGAAGATCAGCTTTCACAATGGAAAAATTGCATACAAGCGGGGTATTTCTCCCTATGGTGTGCAAGAGGCGATCACTATATAAACCGCAATGTCCTCCACCATTTTAAACAGCACCCATTGTGTAATTAATCAGTCTGTTGTGTCTCTCAGCTGTGATGAGCTGTAATGCTGAAGTTGTTCATTTAAAGCCGTTTAAAGCCACTTCCTAGCTTTAGTAGTGTAGTAGTAATACGAGCGATCACAAAGAGCTGTTTTATGCAAACAGTGGCTAACGGATTCACTTCACGTCACCTAACTGGCTCATACTACACACAAAAATTATCTTTTGCCGCCACCTGCTGGCTAACATATGTAATGTAAAAAAAAAAGACAAACAGTAGCTCTTAACACATCTGCACTTTAGTTTAGAACGGCATGAACACAGGCGGAGTGATATACACACAGTGACGCGTCCGAGTGCTGATGCTGTCACACCACCTGTGCTCATGGAACGTCTCTCGACCAATCAGATTCGAGGACAGGAACTATCTGTGGTATATTACAGTTTTGCTTATTTACATTTTTATTATAAAAAATCTAAAAAAATTAATATTTTTTTATTAATTGGAGGCAGTAACACAAATACTACCATGATGTATATATATATATATATATATATATATATACTATTTAAATATAAATGTTTCCGCATTGCAGTAATCCAAATTTTTTGCCTTAAGCAGTAATGGGGAATTAATGAGAATTTGGGGAGATAATGAGCTTTATTGTCCTGAAAATATTAGTATTTTGTATTATTATTGTTCTCGAAGGTTCTCATAACTTTTTATCTATAATACAGTTAAATTAAACTAAATACATTTTTATAATAAAAACAGTAAAACTGTTATAACTGTGTCATACTTCTTTCTTTTGATTCTGGACCAATTAATGACAAGAAATGCCAGAAATGACGTTAAACCAGCTACGATTTTAAGTTAGTATCATCTGGATTTTCCAGCCGGGTTTTCACAAACACATTTATTGGATCAGATATACCTCGTTTCATTGTTTACATAATTTGCTAAATCTGTCTGTAGAGCAGCTGACCTCTGCAGTAGTTTGGAGCAGAGCAGGTCCCGGCAGGCCTCCTCCTCTCGTGTGATATCAGGGCCGTTATAGAGGATCCGCAGCATCGCGCAGGCCAGCACTGATAAACCCAACGCTAGATCAGCCAGAAACGGCAGGCCACCGGACACATCCTCTGACGACTCCTACAAACAAACAAAACACTTTTAACTGAGATGCTTCTGAAAGAACAACAAAGACAAACATAGCATTCATTTGAATGGCACTTTCTGGAAAAGGCCAATAACCGATAAATTGGCTGGAAGTTTTTTTAAATCAGTTAATACAAAGTAAGTTCTTAGTCTTTCCTTACGATGATGGGCACAGATATAGAGGCTAGAAGAGTCCAAATGATGTCAGATCCCAAAATGTTAAGGAATGTTAAATTTTTTTGTAATGGGGAAAAAATCATACAGTAGCAGGGTGTGTGAAACATGTAGGACACACCTAAAAATTATGTTTTGGTAATTAATGTTAGTTTAACTCTACATAATATCTCAATTAGTGACAGACTGATATATCAGCCAGGCAGATTAATCGGACGATATTTGGACCATATTGTGATTATCGGCATTGGACGGTAAAAGTGTTTATTTGGGGGATAAACAGAAGTGTTAACTTTCCGTTGTATCAGTTCCAAAATCTACCAATAGGCTTGACAACGGAGAGTCAACGCTATCTGTTTTCAAGTGTTTTCCTCGTTCTACATTTAAGCAAATTTGAGAAATATTGCACAAAATAAGTTTGTTTCACCGTAGCAATTTAGTGTTCATCTGATCTGCTGTTGTTAAGTGACATATATCAGCATTTATATCGGCCATCCAGCTCCCTAAATATCAGTATCGGCCATATTGGATGGTAAAAACCAATATTGGTCGACCTCTAATCTCAATTCAACATTGTGACTGTTTTATGATTTAAATAGTTGGATTCAATGGAGAAGGTCGAGACCTCTGAGGTGGGACAGACCAACATCACAATTTAATGGGGGTGATACAGGCATCTCATGATTAAAACTAGACTTACTATGAAATTAATATGAACTTTTCATGCAAGATTAATTTTGTGTTAGATAAAAGTTTCTTACGTGTATAATACATAATAGATCTCACAAAAAATAAAGGGATTTGTGCTTTTGATGCTTACAGTAACAGGACACTAGTGTACCCTATTCGTAGAAAATGCAGATTAATACGTTTTGAGGATTCACTTTTTCTGCATTAAATTACTAAATTGAGATAAAACATTTATGTAAATCTTGTAAATTCTTTCCACCATTTTTTTTCTTCAAACGTTCAAATTATAGGTAGACCGATATATTGGTTTGACCGATAAATCGGTGCCGATAGTTGCTTTTTGGAACTATCATTATCAGCAAAATTCGAAGGTGATAGTTGCCGATAGTTTTCTCATCATTTCGTCATTTCAAAATAAGAGTCCACGATGTGTTTCGGGCTTGTTTATACTTAAAAAGTCCCGTGTAATGCACTAAATCTATTTTGGGAATTTTGGTTGAACAATAAACGGCATCTGAGATTTTATTCATTTAGGACTCTTTGTCTGTGCCCATCACAGTAAGGAAAAAAAAAAAAGAAAAAAAAAAAAAAAAAGTGACATTCTATGAATCAACAATCGGTTATCGGGCTTTCCCACCACCTCAAGTTATTTTTAAATCGGCAAAATCCACTATCGATCGACCTCTAGTTCAGATCTTTCAGCTCATCAAGACTGTGGTTTGTACCTGCGCTCGTACAGTACATGAGAAACCCCACATGGCTTTATCAGGAGTGTTGTGTTCACGGCCGCTTCTCATCTCAAAAGAGAACGTCACAGTGTCTCCTTCAACCTGAACAACCACAAAGACATCGGAAAATCTGAGAACACCTTTTATGACTAGAAGATTGTGGTTTGCTTCAAAATGCTGTATGTGCTGTCCTAAGTGTGAACAAGATTAAGAGTACTTTGGGAATTGTTTTTATTCATTGTATGTGCTATTAAAGCATTAATAGATTAGGAATACAGATTAGAACAGATTATAAATACAACGCTTAAAAGACAGTTAATGGACATTTCAATGGGATGCCACGTGGTGTTACTGGATGTGCTTCTCCTCACCTTGACCAGATCTTTGGGCCAACCCGTTCCTAAGACACTCCGACTGCCATAACCCATCGTGTTTCCTCCATACTCGCTCACTTTACGACTGTTTGTGTTGGGCCCGGCATAAATCACCAACTGAATGAAAAAAAAAAAAGAGTGAAGAAAGAATTCAACTTTTGACGCTGACTATCACCCCTGCATTCGTGAGTTTAAATCCAGGGTGTGCTGAGCGACTCCAGCCAGGTCTCCTAAACAACCAAATTGTCCCGGTTGCTAGGGAGGGTAGAGTCACATGGGGTAACCTCCTCGTGGTGGTGATTAGTGGTTCTCTCAATGGGGCGTGTGGTGAGTTGTGTGTGTGGATCGTGGAGAGTAGCATGAGTCTCCACATGCTGTGAGTCTCCGCGGTGTCATGCACAACGAGTCACGTGATAAAATGCATGGATTGACTCAGAAGCCGAGGCAACTGAGACTTGTCCTCTGCCACCCGGATTGAGGCGAATAACCGTGCCACCACCAATTGGGCATTCCAAATTGGGAGAAAAATTCCCAATTTTATTAAAATCAAAATTCAACTTCACACTTTCGATCCACTACAACAAAAACAACAAAGAACTGATATTCAACACAAACCTTGTCGTAGTCGTATTGTGAGGAGCAGCGAGGGTCAAATCGCAGGTAAAGACAGCGCGCGCCAGGAATATGCACCGTATCTTTAAATTTGTAGTTATCTCGCACAGGATGAACAGTTTCCACCGTTTTCCCAGCAGCCCATGGGGCGGGAATCTTCAAGCCGGTCAGAAAGCCAGGCTCCTCTCGCTCATCCAGAATCTGAAAACTGAATTCAAAACACAACTACATTTGGTGTACGCTTTAATGGTATGTATGTTTACCTAATGGATGGACACAAAGAAGCTCGACACTGGATAAGTACATTTACAAACGGTACAACGAACTCACCTGTCATTTAACGAGGGTGGCTTGGATCCTTGATTCAATGACCCACTGATGGTTGGAGAGTCGTCAAATAACGGTGAATGTGTCTTTAGCAGCAAAGCCGTCTGTTGGATGTAAAACCGAGCAGTCAACTTTAACAGCAGCAACTGGTTATGACTTATTAATCAGAACAAAATCTTTTTTTTTGTGATGTCACAAAGACCAAATACATCTGCATATGACTGCCTCCTCAGCAAGACATCAA
The DNA here is from genome assembly GCA_032164185.1 of Moxostoma hubbsi. Lineage (NCBI taxonomy): Eukaryota > Metazoa > Chordata > Actinopteri > Cypriniformes > Catostomidae > Moxostoma > Moxostoma hubbsi. Next base: position 7,136,310 of record JAVLUX010000002.1, on the reverse strand, counting down.
CGCCTATGTTTCATCATTGCACCCTCGGCCCCGCCCACTGGTGCTCATGTTCAGTCACAGGTGAGGAGGAGAGAGATGGGCCTGTCATGAGAGACTCCTCTACAGCAAAGGGGACTTACACAGGACACCTTCATGTGCCTATCTGGATTTAAATGTTTTTCTACACTAGACGAACAGCTTTGACCATTATCATGCATCTCGTGCCTCGTTTAAAAGATGCAATGACAAGTTTGAACTCTAAAAAGGAGACCTCCGTCCTATTTCATTCAGCTGTGCTTTTTCTTGCTGTTTTGAAGGAGCCCTGGTCCATTTTTGCACCTATCTGTGCTATATTTATTTATTTGTTTGCATTTTGTAAATATGCACTGGATGGATGTCTTTGATCATATTGATGCATTCCCGGCGATGTGAACAGCACAGAGAGGTACAAGCACAATTTTTTAAAAACGCATCTCATTCTGCTGCTGCCACTGACTGGGAGAAACACATGCCTTTCTGTGTAAACAAACCCGGAAGTCAGCGTCTGTGCTTTGGCCTGTTGAAACCAGTTGAAGCACCCAACATAATTATATTATGATGGCTGCTTTTTACCCAAATGTTTAAATGTGCTCTTAGGACAAAGGGTACTGTTCATGAAAGTGAGGTTGGGGCATGTTGTCACATTTCCTTTTTTTTTATCTGGGCAGGTTGTCTGTGTTTTGAATGCCACAAATTTAAACTTCATTAATTACAATATTTGCTGACCAAAACCAATTTTTTTCATGTAATAAATCTACCCCAATAAATATTCAGTGGAGTTAAAAAGTGTGACAACTAGCCCCGGTCTCCCCTATATAGTTGAGCCTTGATTAGACACTAAACCTAGATTAATGTCAGCTCGATTAGTCACACTAACCTGACTAGTATAGAGGACTAGTTGAACTAGCTGTGGCATGAGTGCATCAGCTAGTGTGAGGGTCTGCAGGTTCGGATGCATCAGTGACGTTAACAGAACCGGCAGCAGGTGACCCAACATTGTGGCTTTGGTCATCTGCTCGAGTCCTCTCAGTCTACACACACATACACACACACAAAGATTTAAAAGTGACTGAAAGTGCTTTATTCTAATGTACAACATACAAATAAAGCATCAGCAAAGCTGTGCTACTGACACCAAAACGCACCTGTTCTCTCGATCGCTGATGGTGCTGTTGATGAGGGCATTAGTGACCTGCTGAAGAGTCTCCAGCACCTCGTCACATCCAACCAGGATCTTAGAAGCCAATGACAGGATGCTCGTCTGCAACTCCTGAGAGGAACACAAATTCAACACACACACACAGTTCTTTGAAAATATCATGTAAAACAGCTACGCAGGGCAAGACTTCGGTAATTGCAATGTATTTATGTATCTATTTCTGTACCAGTTTCCTTTGTTTCTTATCATGCAATGTGAGGCGTGATATTACCCAAACAAACAAATAGTGGTAGACTGATTAAACGGTTTTACAGATTAATCGGTGGTGACTAGGGCTGCACGTTTTCAAGTTTTTCCATTAACCGTTAACCGAGGCCCTTAACGGTTAATACTCGGTTAACCATAGTGTGCGATGGATTGTGGATTTCAAAATCTACCAGCCACTCAATGTTTTTACCAGCCACTTTCTTGTTTTTAACCGACAATGTGTAACTGCATGTGAAAATTAATACTACAAGATCTACAATACTTAAGCCGTTTATTTAATCTCAAGTCTCAATGAAATACTGGCATTTTCTCTTTCTCTCTTATAGCCTACACACACAATCCATGAACTGATATTCATTTCAGTTCGCATACGAGGAAAACACAATGTTACGGACGTGAGCGCTCTGAAAGCGGCACTGAAAGATGCTTTAAAACTTCCACAGAGACATCAAACAGAAAGCACAAAACCTTTCTTTAAAGTGAATTTCGTTTTGTATTAATTGTGTCTTAATTTTAATCAATGTTTCATCAACCAATTGCCTGGATTTAATAAATAAGAATTAAATATAGCAGACGATATAATCACAAGCGAGGCGCCGGCGCGTGAACTCATAAATGAACCGAAACTCAGTGTATAAGGTAGCCTTGCCTCACAAATAATTCAAAACTAAAGAAAACAGACACAGACTGCTCTCTGCTTATGTAATCCGTAAGAAATGTGCATTTCTCTCTGGTGCGTTACTGCGAAGACCGCGAGTCAGCATCGTCAACTTCATCTTTGCAAATGACACGGACAAAGAAAAGACTTGTTTATTAATAAATAATTAAAATATCTCCTCGCTATATTTTACATATTCATAATCATTACTTTTGCCGGTTCTTTGTGACAGATTTAGGAGCTTTATTGGCAGCGCCACGCCGCCACCCTTACATGAGCGCGTCACCGCACCCACCAGAATAGCCCTGTTTTTTTGTTAAGGATTTGTTTACTGTGTGTGTGATTCATTTAATGGAAAGCACATTCACTGAGTTGTCTTGCTAATCAGTGTCTCTTCGTTTATTCAAACTAATTTGTCCTTTAACAGACGAACGTCGCATGATGCTATTTTTATTTACCCGCCACCGTGGCCGGTAGGTGAAGCGAGTTTACCCGCCACAACACAAAATCACCCGCATTTGGCGGGTGCTAATTTCCATCCCTGGTGTGCGCGCCGCAACCCCGAGATACAGACACACGAGAAAGGGGTAGTTCATTTTTAACACCTTTAATAACTGGTTGGACCACATTTGAAACGAAATTAATTTATAGAAATAAAACGCAGTGGTAAGGACAGAGCAGTTAAAGTAGGTCACTGACTTTTGCGTTCGTGGCCTGTGAACAAGGCCCTAGAATTTAATGCTGCATTGCAATACTTGCATTTTGCCCCGTCATTCTCGATTTTAAAGTGCTCCCACGCTGTGCTTTTCTTTGCCCGCTTCATATTAGAAAACTGGTCAAGACTACTTCTTGTGGACATTACAAATATCTGGGAGCGCTCTGGCAGTCTCTGGTGGTGCAAAAATGTATTACAACTAAATTCAATGCACGCCATTGACGCCACTTAACCGAGCAAAATGTTTCACTCGGTTACGCAATTTTTAACGGTTAATCGGTTAACCATGGACACCCCTAGTGGTGACAGTTGCTTTTTGGAATGTTAATAGCAAAGATCTACACCAGTAAATTGTAATTTTTTCCATTCTTCAGTGTTCTTATGTGGCCGCCGCTGGAGGATTCTACAGTAAAAGGCAAAGGTCATTCGATTAATCGATTGGCCGATTAATCATTTATCACCCCTTTCCACCACTTTAGTTATTGGTTATTGTCAAAATCCACTATCGGTCAACCTCTTCAAATAAACAAAGAAAAACACACACAAAACAATCCTCCTGAGACCCATTTCATTCTAGTGTTTGGAGCAAAAAAAAATATAATAACAATAATTTGCAATGAATCACACATAAAAGTATTTGCTGGGAAAGATAATTGAATAAATTGATGATTTCAATAAATATGTAATTATGTAATATGCAATATAATTTTTTTTCAGATAATTCAAATGCATTATTGTGGAAGATGAGTTAAGCACACACAATACAAAGTGGCTTTAGAAGTCAATATATGTGGTTTGTATAATTTCCATATAAATTGAATAAAAGCCAATTACTTGCTTACAGTGCACTGAAACTAGATGTTTGCCGATTTTGACCACACCGATAACTAAGGTGGTGGACAAGCAGAATAACCGATTAATTCGCCGATAGTTTTTCAAATACATTTGAAATGTTTAAAAACATCTTAGACTTTCCTTAATGCCAGCCACAGAGAAACATGGAGGAATAAAAACAAATAACTATCTAAATAAAAGATAGTTCCAAAATGTATCGGCACCGAATAATCGGTAAAACTAATATAACCGATATATCAGTCCACCTCTAACTAAAATCCATTTAATAATAGATTCTGTCAAACTCACACACAGGACGCACTTTAAGGAAATTTAAAACAAAAGAAGAAAACAAAAAAGTAAAGTATCGGCACCGAATTATCGGTAAAACTGATATTACCGATATATCAGTCTACCTCTAACTAAAATCCATTTAATAATAGATTCTGTCAAACTCACACACAGGACACACTTTAAGGAATTTTAAAACAAAATAATTAAACGAAAACGGTTTGATTGCGATAATGCACAATCAAGTTGTGTGACTCAATGAAAGCTGAATATTTGCTGTAAAATACAGAACAACCGATCACACTATAATGAGCAGTTTATTGATGAGCAGCATTAGTTGACATGAACCATTCAGAGCACTTGTAGGGGTTTTAAAGGGGATGTTTACCTGTACCTTCATTGTTTCCCCCTGTATGGAGCTGTCACTATCATCACTGTCATCAGGATGCAGCAGGACGGTATTACTGAGCAAATGATTCTGCACAGCCATTAAATAACGCAAGCTCGGTGATGCTACCTGTTAGTGTGGACACACAAGTGATAGCAGTTACATAGTGATACAACAAACTGTTTAACTGAACACCAGCAAGTCAAAAGAAAAAAGTCTAAAATCTTGAATGAATAAATAAATGTATAATTTTGCATGTACCATATAAGCAGGGACCAAAATAAACACTCGCCAATCGGCTAATGCCAGTAAAAGCTGGGTAAATAAAACTGGAGTCAAAAGACTCAATAAGAGCAATTGTTGGACCCTTGCTGATGATGCACTTCATGCGCCTTCTACACAATTTTGCCACGTTGCTAAATTGACAAAATATACATTTTAGACTTCACCCACTAGTCCAAAAAAACACTCAAAATAACTGCTAATCGCATCATTTGTGCTTAAATGTTCAAGTCATTTTTGAAAGCAAAAGCCCATCGAAGTTTAACAGACAAGTTTTCACATATAATTCAGCCACATGAAATAAATCAACCATAAAACGCAATTCATTTTCATACAGGCACAGTGGAAAGCAGCTTCTGGAGTTCTTCTTTAGAGACGGTTCGACATTTGGTGATAAGGAGACACGACTCGCGCACTACAGTCTTCAGAATACACTGCAACAGCTCGTCTTTCAGTCTGCAGGGAACACAGGAGAAAGTGTCTTGAGAGGTGGCCGCAAAAACACTTATCCAACAATCTACAATTCGTCAGAAGTACATGTGCTGAACCGGTTACCTGTAGTGGTCATCGTCTTCACTACCAAAGCGGTTCTTCTGTAACTGGTTAGCGAGGTTGTTTAATATGACATCACGTAACTGAGACAAACCGCTGTTGCGCTCTCCTGTGGAGAAAATAACGATTGGTTACTGTTGAAATATTATTCTTAATACGCTGGACGTTAGTCCTCATATTTCTAAAACCGTCTCTCTGTGAATCTTACCTTCAGTGAAAACTAATTTCAGCAGGTTGTTTAACTCGGACTCGCTCTGGTACAAAGTGTTCAAACCCGAGCTGATGAGAAATATGAGGGGGAAAAAACAATTAATTTACACTACTAAAATGAATGATCTTAATGAGTGTTTTACATATCTAAACATCTTAAAAAAAGATACATTTGCTTGAAAATTAAAACTGTAATATTTTCAGGAAATATTTCTTCTATATTCTTTAAAATGTCTTTAATCTTTCATTTTTCTTTCCTCAACAGAAATGTCTCATTTAAAGCATTAATATATATATATATATATATATATATATATATATATATATATATATATATATATATATACACACACACACACACACACACACACAATCAAAATTAATTAGGTTTATGATTACAAATTGCACAATTAGAAAACATTCCCTGTGTTTGGTCAGTTGGGATCACCACTTTATTTTAAGAATGTGAAATGTCAGAATAATCGTAGAGAGAATTATTTATTTCAACTTTTATTTCTTTCATCACATTCCCAGTGGGTCAGAAGTTTACATACACTTTGTTAGTATTTGGCAGCATTGCCTTTAAATTGTTTAACTTGGGTCAAATATTTTGGGTATCCTTCCACAAGCTTCTCACAATAAGAATTTTGTCCCATTCCTCCAGACAGAACTGGTGTAACTGAGTCAGGTTTGTAGGCCTCCTTGCTCACACACACTTTTTCAGTTCTGGCCACAAATGTTCAATCGGATTGATGTCAGGGCTTTGTGATGCCATTCCAATACCTCGACTTTGTTGTCCTTAAGCCATTTTGCCACAACTTTGGAGGTATGCTTGGGGTCATTGTCCATTTGGAAGACACATTTGTGACCGAGCTTTAACTTCCTGGCTGATGTCTTGGGATGTTGCTTCAATATATCCACATAATTTTCCTTCCTCATGATGTCATCTATTTAGTGAAGTGCACCAGTCCCTCCTGCAGCAAACACCCCCACAACATGATGCTGCACCCCCATGCTTCACGGTTGGGATGGTAATCTTCTGCTTGCAAGCATCACCCTTTCTCCTCCAAACATAACGATGGTCATTATGGCCAAACAGTTCAATATTTGTTTCATCAGACCAGAGGACATTTCTCCAAAAGTAAGATCTTTGACCCCATGTGCACCTGCAAACTGTATTCAGTTTTATTGGCGGTTTTGGAGCAGTGGCTTCTTCCTTGCTGAGCAGCCTTTCAGGTTATGTAGATATAGGACATGTTTTGCTGTGGATATAGATACTCGTCTACCTGATTCCTCCAGCATCTTCACAAGGTCCTTTGCTGTTGTTCTGGGATTGATTTGCGCTTTTCACACCAAACTACGTTCATCTCTAGGGGACAGAATGAGTCTCCTTCCTGAGCAGTATGATGACTGCGTGGTCCCATGGTGTTTATACTTGTATGTTTGTACAGATGAACATGGTACCTTCAGGTGTTTGGAAATTACTCCCAAGGATGAACCAGACTTGTGGTCCACAAATTTTTCTGAGGTCTTGGCTGATTTATTTTGATGATGTCAAGCAAAGATGTTTAAGCCTTAAAATATATCCACAGGTACACCTCCAATTAGCCTATCAGAAGCTAAAATTAGGCTTGACATCATTTTCTGGAATTTTCCAAGCAGATTAAAGGCACAGTTAACTTAGTGTATGTAAACTTCTGACCCACTGGAATTGTGATATAGTCAATTAATAGTAAAACAGTCGGTCTGTAAACAATTGCTGGAAAAATTAGATGTCCTAAACGACTTTCCAAAACTATAGTTTGCTAATATTAAATCTGTGGATTGGTTAAAAAATGAGTTTTAATGACTTCAAACGTATTTACACTGGCAGTCAAAAGTTTGGAATAATGTACAGATTTTGCTGTTTCGGAAGGAAATTGGTACTTTAATTCCCCAAAGTGGCGTTCAACTTTGCTGCTGGAAATGGGGCATGTCTAGATTTGATCAAAAATTACTTTTCTCAAATAGTGATGGTGCTGTTTTTTTACATCAGTAATGTCCGGACTATAGTTTGTGATCAGTTGAATGCCACTTTGGTGAATTAAAGTACCAATTTCCTTCTGAAACAGCAAAATCTGTACATTATTCCAAACCTTTGGCCACCAGTGTGTATATATATTATTTGTGAATATTTAAAGACAACTAATTATTTCATCAATATATATTGAATTATTGTTATTTGAGGGGCTTTCTCAGCAAATATTATGAGTGATTAATTCCATTTATTAATCAGGATACCATGTAATTAATTCGATAAACAATTTTATTCGATAGACAGCCCTACGCATTATTATTATTTATTATTTTATGCTGTCTCCAGACGGTTAAACCACTTTGACAGTTTTTTACTTTAAGCCCCAGAAAAAAACATCAGGATTACTTTGAAGTCAGAAACTAAAAACACGTTCATGATAAAACTGGTCTATTCAAGAAACTGTTCTGTGTAAATTAATTGCATTTGACTTTTTGCAATATATTCCAGACAAAAAAATAAAAGAATTAGCATCATGATGAACATTGATCTGTAATCAAATGAAGATTTGAACGCTTCATGTGCAGAGATGTGTTCACCTGATGGCGTGGCACACTTCTCTCTGTATTTCTGGTTGTATCTGATCAAGAGGAGCCATCAGTAACTGCCACAACAACAGTCCAGAGCGCCTGATACTGTCCCGATTCTGCTCCGAATTTGGATTGAAGAACTGGAACACCACCTGCAAGAGCACAGAAGACAATAGCAACTGCAAAAAGTCCCACCCTCAGTTAGTTTTAAGGGTGTTTTTCATGTCCAATAAAATGCTTTCTAGAATGAAAATGTCCCAATTAATTTTATGGGTTTTTTAATCTAAAATAGCTCAAAAGCAAAACTGATGCGTGTGAGGCTGTTAAAGCTAAGGGTGAATAAAATCTAACAACACATGAAGCTTAAACTGTTTCTGAATTTTGAAACAACTGACCCCACTAATCATAAACACACCTGAAAGACGACCAGAATGCATCGGATGATGCACGTGTCACCGTTCACCATGGCCTTCTCCATGACATCACATATGGAGCTGAAGTGACACGCCTCCATGAGCTGTTTTCCGACGAACGACCCCAGATGTAAAGTGCTGCTGGCTGCGAGCAGGTTGAGCTGGTGGATGCACATTGCGCCGACATGATGGAGGAGCTGGTTAATCACTTCAGTCGTGTCAATCATTTCCTCTGTCAAAGAGTAATAGAAAAACGAGAGGAAAACATTTGCAGGGTCCCCACTCTTTTCAAGGCAATGTTTACCAAAACATTTCAATGTGGCCAACAAGTGTAGCATTTAAGCTACTGTGTTTTTTTGACTGCAGTTTCTCACTTTCAGATAAGCAGTTTGCCACATGGCCCAGTGTGATTATTAAAACGCGCAGTGTGGAATAGACACTTAGCGCCTCGTCACGCTGCTGGCTTTTTCAAATACGTGGAGCTCCCATTGAAAACAATTGAATAAATACGCTGGCTTCAGGAAAAAATGCTTTGGTGGACACACTGCCTTACAGAACATTTTAATGATGGTCGTGGCAGGAACGTGTAAGCACAGTGCATCACACCCCACTGCTGTTCACCATCGAAAGTGCCTACAATGGTCAACTGGACCTTGGAGCAGTGGAAGAAGGTCGCCTGGTCCGATCAATCCTGTTTTCGTTTACATAACTTGGACGGCCATTTACCTGGGGAAGTGATGCACCAGGATGCACTGTGGGAAGACGACAAGCCAGTGGAGGGAGTGTGATGTTCTGGGCAATGTTCTGCTGGGAAACCCTGGCATTCATGTGGACATCAATTTGACATGCGCCACCTACCTAACCATCATTGCAGACCAGGTACACCCCTACATGGCAATGGCATTTCCTGATGGCAGTGACCCCTTTGAGCAGGACCTTTAATGCGCCCTGCCATACTGCACACATTGTTCGGGAATGGATTGATGAAGAGTTTATGGTGTTGCCCTGGCCTCCAAACTCCCCATATCTCAATCCGATTGAGCATCTGTGGGATTTGCTGGTCAAACAAGTCCACGGCGGCTCCACCTCGCAAATTACGGGACTTAAAGGATCTGCCGCTAATGTCATGGGACCTTCAGGGGTCCATGCGGTATCTGGCACTAAGGCATTAGGTGGGTCGGTGCCGTTTTGGCGGGACGCAGAGGACCAACAGCATATTAGGCAGGTGGTCATAATGCCTAATGATTAACTTTGGCTCATCGGTGTATATATTTTTTCAGTTAAATCACAGACTTTTGCAGTTTATCACACTAGGACATATTGCAATTTTTATATGATTATGTCATTCGGTTCGTGTTTTCCACATACTACATGTGGTAACTGCAGTATAAGCAAACACCAATTGTTGAATTCCTATCCTATTCCTTCAAATGAAGATGGCAAATAATCAGAAATACAATATTTGTAAGCGCCACATGAACTGTATGCAAGTAATATTTGCTGTTTCTGGCTGTGAATCATGTGCTGGGTGGAAAACAGATTTAATTATGAATGTTTGTGTTGCAAAAACACTGACTTACATTATAAGTTCAACTAAAAATATATATGTACAAAAAAATCAATACAAGCAAAACATTGAAGTTTAAACATTGAAGGTTATACTTTCGACATTGTGTACCTTTAGGCTGTCTGATGACGTGGCTCACGCCAAGCCGTTGGCATACATGATGAAACGCCTGGTTTCCAGGGTTACACCACTGGTCCATGTAATCACTGGAGCATGTCCAGATTAAGTTGTTAAGAGCGTCATAGCAGGCCCCTAAAGAAGCCGTGAAAACACAACATCACTCCTGAAACACTTTTAAAGGAGCAATATGTAACATTGAAATCAAGCGTTTAAAATGGGTACTTCAGTCCAAATTAAAAATATTGGAGCGAGATGTCTCCCCCGCCCCCTCCTCCCCAAACTCGAAGCTCACGTGGGTTGTTAGGTTGAGGACACGCAACAGGAATGAGCAAACTGACAATGGCAAGCGACGAGCCTTACACTGTAAGTTGATGAGCTAATTTATACGTTTGCAATGTTTTTATTGTTTGCAAATTATAAACCAGCTCATGTGGATTATTTATAACTCTGACAATGTTAGTTAGATGTATTACTGGCTTCCATTGCTGCAGCGCGCTGTTTGCCCGCTAACTTGTTTCAAATCTGGCAACCCGGGGTTATGACGTACTATTGGGAAATGGGTAGTGGGCGGGACCACACAGGCCAAAACACAAACAGAAATTCTGGCCCGGAACCGACATTTCAAAGTACAATATTCTGGCTGTTGCGTTGTTTTCAGAGAAGACAGTATCTCAACTGTTCCCTAAATCTCTGCTAACATATTATGATACTTTTATGCATTAGTAAAATAGATTACTTTTATGCTTTAGTGCAGTAAATATTTTACATATTGCACTTTTAAATTATATTTCAGATAAGTTTGGGCACAGAAGAAATGAAAAACAAACACGTGGTGCCATAACGTACATTTAATGTGTCTGTTTAGATCTGAAAACTGTCATCTGTTTGAAACTGGGCTCATCTGCAATAATTATCTCAAAATATTGACATCCAGATGTTTTCATGATGTTTATGATCTAGACTCTATACGAATTTACTAATTTTAAGATGTTTATCATAATTTTACATAAAAAATATAATAATGCTTTTCAGATGTAAACATAAATTGTCAAACAAATACAAATAACTCCGATTATGACGATTAATTGCCTGTTTTAGGGCTTTCACAATTAATTGTCATTCTTAAAGTGTACATGCACTTTATCCACCTTAAGAAGTAATTTATTCATATTTAACTTGCGATCATAATAAAATTAGGATGTATGATTTCCTTTAAGGCTTTAAATCTATCAAAATATTTCTGAACAATAATAATAATAATAATGTCTCTCTTTTTGAACTTTAGTCTTGGTGCATTTTACATTTACACTTTTGGAATCCAACCAACCTGAATAGCTATTATATTATATTATACTACATACTGAAAATCCTAATAAGTTGACTCTACTCAAATGATTGAGTAAACTTGTTCACTCAATTAATTAATACGTGTGTCACTTGAAGTGGACAATAAATGCGGTCATCTCAAATAACCGCGGTCAGAAAACTGTAAATTGCGAGTCATCACGTTATAATCTGGCTGCATTAAGTGTGTGCGCTCATGGGACGAGCGTCCCGTGACAGTGTGTGCATCAGCCGGAGAAGTTTCAGTCTCTCCCCCTTAGATTGGGACTTATCATTAAAGTCTTATTTAATAATCGCAAAAGCCACCACAAATAACTCAATAATCCATTGAGAATAAAGTATGTTTACAGCATTCTTACCTAATCCTGCGACCTGAGCTCCACGACCCAGAGAACTTCCTGGAGCATCTATGAGGTCGGCACGATTGCTAAACTGGCCATCAGACAGGTTAAACACCAAACTAGATGCCAAGACTAGAGAAGACACAAGAGAAAGAAAGGGCCCAATGTTTGTTCTGCACATAAAACACATCTTAAAATAGTAAGAACTTATTGGGCGACTACCTCAGAGAGCAACAATGTTTCTTGGCAACAAGTCTATAAATATTTTTCAAGCAGACATCTCGGTCACGATTATCTTTGACCAATTTCATGTTTTGAATGTAGAACTTTATAGCAAGATATAAATACACTGTTCATCCAGATTCAATCAATTCAGTCCTTGAAATAAATTCCTAATGGTTTATCGCCCACCATTAATAGTTGCGTTTGATTTGGTTTTAATGAGGAAACTGAGGGTGCAAGAATGGGAGCATGATGTAAATGATCATTTTGATCCTTCCAGTGATGGACTTTAGTACAAAAACTGCTTGATTGACTTGTGATCTGACTTACTCTTCAGAGAGGAGAGGCCGCTGGAACCACCAAACAGAGAACGTGTGGCAGAGTTGCCAGCTACACCAGGAGCAGGTGTCAACATCACCAGATACGTTCCACACACATACATGGGCGTTTTCCTCAAAGTTTTTATGGGCAGACCGCAGCTTGTATTAACTACTGGATCCAGAACAAAACAGAATATGATCAACACTGACACTTTAAACATTGCAGGATTACAGCACAGCGGGGCCCTGATGGGTCTTGGGTTCAAACTGGAGAGGTGGTGGCGTAGTGGGCTAAAGCACATAACTGTTAATCAGAAGGTTGCTGGTTTGATCCCCACAGCCACCACCATTGTGTCCTTGAGTAAGACACTTAACTCCAGGTTGCTCCGGGGGGATTGTCCCTGTAATAAGTGCACTGTAAGTCACTTTGGATAAAAGCATCTGCCAGATGCATAAATGTAAATGTAAACCAAAAAGGATCAATCAATTAACTATAGACTCGCTTTGAATAAAAATGGTGTTTGCTAAGCAATAAAAAAAATTGAGTATACAAAGAAAATTAAATAAATGTTTTATTTTCAATTAACAGGTGTATATGTAAACTTTTTATAAATGTAAATATAAAAAGATTTGTCTTCCACCTGAGTCGTTACGCCACCATGAGGACCATTGTATGTCCAAAGGAATTACAATAGGCACATTAGGAATTTCCAAATTGGGGAGAAAAGGGGAGGCACAAACAATAAAACAGCATCATTACCAGACTGCTCCTCTTTGACGGGATTGGTGATGGCGGATCCCGTGAGCGCAGCCAGCGTGGAGGAATGGGAGGCCCGGAAACGAGACATACGGCTCAAAAGCAATTCATTCAGACACTTCGATGACTCGCCTTCCTTACGCGATAAAATTACTCGTTCTTGAATTGGACTGGCCGTACACATACCAGACTCAGTCTGAAAAAAGAAAAAAAACTTGTTTATTGAACACTGATTAACTTAATTCATTTATGTTTACTAACGATCACATAGATGTACCAAACTGAGAATTAATAATCAATAAAAGCTCGATTATAGTAACACTGATGGTACGACGAAGAACATCCTGAAAGTGTGACTTTAGTGTAGTCGGCATTCCTTTAGCACAGGTCCATACCGTTAGCTGGAAGACATCCATGAAGACAGAGTGTCCTTTCTGAGTCTTTTCATTGAGGCTAACGGGTGACCACACCCAGTAGAGGTAGGTGCCATCAGAACACAGGCGCAGTGTAGTTAGAGAGCTGCCCGCTGGGAAGTGATGATGGGGCATTGCAATTACTTGACAAACCTGCAACAGAAAAAGAGAGAAGCGCCATGTCACGTCTCGGCTAGGACACGGCACAGGTATCAAACACAGGGAAAGTCGATGCGGTTCAGGTGGCAGACAGTACACACAAAAGTTACCTTCATCAAGAATGAACAAGGCTAGAGTAAATAATATACATCCTTTGATAATGATTTGGGCCGTATTTAACAGCGGTGGCGGTGTGCGTACATTCATAGAAAACAATTGTTTCTAATTTTGACACGTCTGGTGTGCAACCCCCTTAACAGCTTCCATATGGGCGTTTCTTCCTCTTTGGGGACTTTTAGCTCTGTGGATTTCTAGATAGTCATGTTACAACACGTTCCACACTCTCACTAGTGTATTTACTTTATCTACTGACAATGTCCAACGGTGTGTATACATGCATCACAGGAGAGTTATCTACTATAATTAACAGGAAATCTAATTTGTACTGCTATTAGGGCTGAAACGATTAGTCGACGTTATCAACAACAACAAATTGTCGACAAACATTTTCGTTTGATCTAATTTAACGTAACATGAGATCACTTTAAACTGTAATGATGAAGTGTGTGAGCAGCACCGCAGCTCGTGCTAGACCGACGAGAGGAAGAATTACATGGATCACAGATGCACTCGAAACTTTCCAGACAGCTTCAGGTGATGTAGATCACAAAGTACAAGGGAATTATACAAAATAATTAAATACAAAAGCACTCTCATTGTGGAATAAGCGGAGCCGGAGCTCTTTAAAGGAAACACTCTGACGTTACATCTTTAATGCAGATATATTTAATGCGTTACATCTTTAATAAAGTTCAAATAATACAGAAGCAGGTCATGTAAATAACTACAAACTCCAAAACTGGCATTTCTCTGTGCGGTCAGCGCCTCTTCTATGAGTTTCGTGAATGTACCGATCTAAGGGGGGGGACTGAAACTGTCACGGGACGCACGTCCCACGAGTGCACACACTTAATGCAGCCAGATTATAACGTGATGACTCGCAAATTATTGAATCATAATAAATGTGTCACTGTGTGTTTCTTATCGTGAATAAAATTGGCAATACGCAGCTTTATTAATACGAGAGTTTGTTTTTTAGTGAGATAAAGATGGATTGAGGTGAACAGAAAGGTGAGAGAGGTGAAGTCTTCGCCCCAATATACACCGCAGCAAAATACGTTTCTGATTTATTTTTGTTTTGGCTTGTTTTCTAATATAAATATCTAAAACTCCTTTAAAACAACATAAATATTTTTAACAGATATACTGCAGAAGAAAAGATTGTTATCTGAGAATGTTGAATATAATATTAAAAATACAAATATTTTAAAATAAGATTATGTTTTCCTCTTTATTGTAAGCACGTTTAATACAACATTTTAAGTCGGGACACAAGCTGAATAATCAGCTAAGAGCGGACGATTAATCGTTGCGATAATCGCCGAATAGTCGAATAATCGTTAGATCGATTATCAAAATAATCATTAGTTGCAGCCCTAACTGCTATAAACTTTGACTAATTTCATAGGAAAACATTTAATGTATCATTAATACAAACAATTAAATAATATTTTCACACTTCTTGCATAATTTGGCAAAATGACAGCTTGGTTGGAAATTTCACGCAATAAAGGTAGACTGCACAAGTGATATTTACCTTTTCTTTGTTTTTTCAAACATCACTCGTGTCATTTAATCTTAAGCATGCACTTCACTGACACTTTTGCTAATAATACACTTTTGAAAAAAACTCAATTGTTTAGTATTGTGGAAATTACAGCGCGACTGTCCCAGACATAAATTCTGCAATGTCAATAAAAGTGTATTGTCTCACAATATTGAAATAATGTGTTTATTTCACTCTTTGTTAACACGATCATGTTATAAACATGTCATAACTTGTATTTTTCAAGTCTGGGTAAACTAAAATCTTTCAATTGAAAGGCATTTGTACTAGAAGTTTCTTAGTTTAAATGTCACCTATATATAACAAAAAGTTTATAAATCAACTCCTGGGACATTTCCTGTTAAAGTTGAAGAAACAAGGCGAGTTTAAAAGCTCCTAATTTGAAAATGGCACATATACAGTTCATGCACTCAAAACCAATTTCCATCAGTTACGAATTTTATAAGAAATCTATTCGGTCAATTCAAACTAAATTTGGCCCGTATCA
The DNA here is from genome assembly GCA_032164185.1 of Moxostoma hubbsi. Taxonomy (NCBI): domain Eukaryota; kingdom Metazoa; phylum Chordata; class Actinopteri; order Cypriniformes; family Catostomidae; genus Moxostoma; species Moxostoma hubbsi. The sequence goes on along the minus strand of JAVLUX010000002.1, from coordinate 7,120,502 downwards.
AGAGCACCTCCACACAGAGTCAAAATACTTTCAAATTGTCCCAACACTTTTTTTCAGATTCAACAAATACTAAAAGCTCAAGTTTGGACTGTCCCAACATGGAACGCCAAATTTTGTCAAACTCATGAGTTTTGATGAATTAAAATTCCAGCTGGACGTGTTCCAGATACAGCAACAATTGGGTCAAATTTGGCAATTACTATATTATTATTATAGTGGCTAACTATAAATCTATAACTACAAATTACAAAAGTAAAATGGAGCCATTTTCAAGTATGTATAAACCACAGTTTTGTAAATGTACTCTATTTATTAATGTAACATAGTTCAAGGGAAAGGAGGAGGCGAGAACCGGCTTGACGATATAAATCATATTTTAATTATAAACTTAAACAAAAGGACACAAACACACACATGATGGACATGTCCATAAATGATCTCTCTCTCGTCGCATCACCGTCTGCCATCGGCCTTTATCCCTCTCGGAGGCTTGATTAGCCTGATACGGGACAGGGTGTGTAGAATCGCGACCCGGCCCCGCCCTGCCCTGCCACAATTAACTCTAATTAAATAGGACAGCTACATATTGTTTGTAATGTTGTCAACTAATTACCCCAACTAAGCAAAACAACTAATTAGCAAGTAAATGTTACAAAGTACACTAACTTGTTTGGGTTGGGCTGGTTTTGCACCATTTAAGGGAACAGGATTGTGTGGTCTTGCAATGAATCTGTACTTGAGTTATCATTGGTCAAATGTCATTTACAATGGAAATATTTGAGTACAAGTTTAAAAAAAAAAAAAAAATTAGATATATATATATATATATATATATATACACACACACACACACACACACACACACACTGTATACATGACTTAAGTAATAAGGTACTTGAGCAATGGAAACTGCATGTGCTACTGAGTAATGTAGTGAAATGCATCACTTGGTCAATCTGAAGGCCTGTATGAAGTGAGTATAATGTGCAGGATGACCAACTGGTACCTGCAGTGTGAAGGGGTCGAGAAGCTGACACAGCTGATGAGGTTTAGTGTCAAAAGTCGCAGGACGATGAAGCAAACAGCCACTGCTGTGCGCCAACCATCCCGCCTCCAACTCCTCATTCCGACAGTACACAAACCCCCTGTGAGGAAGCGCCGAAGAAAACAAGAGCATTTGAGCACTGAAAACGGTGAATATGTGCAGCATTCGGTCATAATATACAAAATGTAACATCTATTTATTACAAAATAATAAAAAGACACTCAACCACACAAGTTATGTGTGTGGAAATCCCAGGATATCAACAGTTACAGAAATACTCAAACCAGCCTGTCTGGCACCAACAACGGAAATGTCGTGTTGATGAGAGGTCAACAGAGGATGGCCAGATTGGTCCGAACTGACAAAGTCTACGGTAGATCAGATAACCACTCTGTACAATTGTGCTGAGAGGAATATCATCTCAGAATGCTGTTCTTTTGGCGGCACGAGGTGGACCTACACAATATTAGGCTGGTGGTTTTAATGTTGTGGCTGATCGGTGTAAATAAAAAAATCGAAATAAAGCAGAATAACTTGAGACACGAGTAGGCACGATGATACGGGTACAGACAGGTCAACGGCCGGGAGGTTGAGACAGGGATATGTAGTCTAGAGTTACCTCAGCGTCCCATGCAGCCCTGAGCCCAGCTTGCTTAAGCCTTTCCCAAAAGAGTTTGTGGTGTAGAGATAGAACCCATCTGTAGCCAGACTGCGTCCCAGGTCTGTATCTGAGACACGCAAAGACAGAGAAAAAGACAGATAAGCAGTTAAGAAAAAAAGGCAGAGATGCACCGAAACTAGCTTAAGAGTCATGCGTAAACACAAACAGAAACTAGAGTTTAGAGATCACTTCTTACGGGAATATTTCTATTGTGTTCCAAACACGCTCTAATGTTGAGCGTTGAGTGGTCCAAACATCCTCTGCAGCCTGAAACTGAACTGATCAGATTATGAGTGAATGCACTTAGCCGCATCGGAAAGTTGTAGGATGCTCACTTGCTCCCTATTTAGTGAATGACTGAACCTCCAGTGTGTTATATGTCCTGTTATTTGTGTCTATTTATACTCTTACCTTGTTTTATGTTCTGTGTGCACTTGTTTCTCTTATTACCAAATAAATCCCTTGTGTACGAGAGAACACTTGAGAACACTTGGCAATAAAGATCATTCTGATTCTTCTTCTGATTCTGATATGTACAAATATATAAGTAGTTTAAGCAGTCTCTTCACCCTTCTCCAACACCGACTTGATTACGTCATTCACAGTTTGTTATGGGAGTAGGCGGTCGCTCTGAGGCACTTTTCGTGGGCTTCGTTAGCAGCGGTACTCTGATTGGTGAAGCTTTCACTGCTGGACCATGGGTAAAGTAGTTGTTTAGTCAGATTTCCACTATCAAAACAATGAAGTTGTATGGATGGCTTCAACTGAAGCATAAAACATAGATGAGCTCGCAGTAGGTCTTCATCTAAAAGTTTATTTTATTATTTTTTTCTCCCAATTTGGCATGCCCAATTCCCAATGTGCTTTTAAGTCCTCATGGTCGCATAGTTATTCGCATCAATCCGGGTGGCCCAGCTGCCTCGACGTCTGAGGTCACTAGCAACCGGGCCAATTTGGTTGCTTAGGAGTCACTCAGCACACCCTGGATTCGTACTTTTAAGTCCTCGTGGTCGCTTTGTGATCACGTGGCTTATTGACATATCACGTGTGGAGGCTTCACGCCATCCAACGCACCCCTCTGAGAATGAACCACATTATAGAGACCACGAGGAGGTTACCCCATGTGACTCTACCCTCCCTAGCAACCGGGCCAATTTGGTTGCTTAGGAGTCACTCAGCACACCCTGGATTCGTACTTTTAAGTCCTCGTGGTCGCTTTGTGATTCGACACATTCCGGGTGCTGGAGGACGAATCTAGTTTGCCTCCGCGTCTGAGACCGTCAAACCGTGCATCTTATCACGTGACTTGAGCGCATTGCCATGGAGACATAGCACGTGGAGACTTCACACCATCAATCGCGGCATCCATGCTCAACTCACTACGTACCCCACCGAGAACGAACCACATTATAGCAACCACGAGGAGGTTACCCCAAGTGACTCTACCCTCCCTAGCAACCGGGACAATTTGGTTGCTTAGGAGACCTTGCTGGAGTCAGGTCCAGGTCCATACTTTTACTGTCAGCTCCTGGTGCACTGGGACGAACGCCCTGGGATTCGAACTAGCGAACTCCAGTTGTGGTAGCCAGCGTCTTTACCACTGAGCTACCCAGACTCCCTTCCTCTAAATGTTAAAAAGTAAACATTGCATACCTTTACTGTCAGCTCCTGGTGCACTGCTCTCAGGGGTGGGCAGCATGTCCTCAAAGCCCCACGACACACTGTGCTTTCCACCTAGTAAACATGACGGTGAGCCTGGACCTCCCTCAAGAAGCAGCAATCTGTGAAGGAGAGAACACAACTCAACTTCAAACTTCCTTATACAATTACACACAATACATTCTTATACAGAACCCCAAAAATTGTTTGTGATTGTCTATATTATATCATCTAACAACCGACAGCTTGAGCGAGGCAGACTATTTTCGCAGCGTGCTTTAAAGGGACGCACAACTTCATGGAGAGGGACTCGGACTTAAAAACACTTCTACTACAGCCAAATGCTTTCATAAAATGACCACTGTCGACGTTAAATTTAAGACACTTACTTTCAGACTTCAAATGGTTAACATATAGTTTTTAGTTCATTTATAATGCTTACTAGACCCTTCCCGAAATACCACCTGCCTCTGACTAAAGAGTAGCAAATCATGTTTACGGCTGTGGCATAAGGGCGGAGTCCTTTGAGAGGCCCCGCCCAAACTTTGTTTCAATACAAAATGTCAAAACTGAAAATAAAACTCATCAAGCAAATTCACCGGCTCTTTAAAGCAATGCTGCAGGAAATATTACAGCTAAAACTTTGGCCTCACGAATCGACTAGCTGGTTAATGGACAATCCTGACCTTCCTAAGGGGTCACTCTGTTAAAAATTAAATTGGACAGTTTACAGAAAATGAAAAGGTATGTCTGTTCCATCTCACCTGTAGAGAACATCAGCCACTGGCAGCTGGCCCAGATCAGTCTGTTTCTGCAGCAGGTGAACAGTATGGATGAATGTTTTGAGGGAACCCCTACAAACACGGACAGAGAACAACAGTACACACTGAGCACACTTAAAGTAACTCATTAACATTTTAAAAGCAACTACACTAGACAACATACTCCATGCTAATACAGTCCCTTCATTGCCAGCTATGGTAATGGTAACGGGACATCCATAAAAATGCTTTAATACGGTCTTTAAAGCTTTTATTTTTTTAGTCAAGTAAATATAAAGTATGTACATGCTACAAAGTTAATTAGCACTCTGCTCACTGTCATCCGCTACAGAGCGTGCTCCAATCATTCACAAGCGCTCGCACATACAAACTAAATATTTATTAGGGCTCAGTAATGCCAGCCACCTCACGATACGCATCACGATACAAATATTGCGATACATCACAACATCATATTTCGATTTCCTAATGATTCACATGCTCTCAATTTCATTCCAGTTCATATTGGTATATATCAGTTATGCTCATTTTTTTAAGTATTACCATCAATACAGAACACCTAAAACCTGGTACTGTCTCTTTAAGGACAGGGACTTTAAAGGGATAGTTCACCTAAAAATCATTATTTATTCACGCTCATGATTTCCCAGGTGTTTATGACTTTTTATCTTCACCAGGACACATTTGAAGAAAAAACTGAAAAATGTCTCAGCTCAGAAGGTCCTTAAAATGCAAGTGGATGGAGATTTCTCTTTGATGCTCCAAAAATCATAGACAGTCTGCATAAACTTATCCATATGACACCAGCGGTTAAATTCATGTCTTCTAAAGTGACACGGTCGCTTTTGGTGCAAAAAAATAGATATATTTAAGTACTTCTGGTCAGCAGTGGGATGCCCATGTGACGTAATCGCATTGGAATTTGAAATGCTTGAGAACTGACGCACGTGTGACACAGCCGGAAGAGCAGCGCTGTTTACAAGTGAGGAGGAGGAACGCTGCACAGTAACTTGATTGGTTTTGGTTTAGACTGTATATGTTTCTATACTCACAATGGTGTGTTTGTGTGCCAATCCTGGACAGAGTCTCAACAGTGTAGAGAACGTGAGATTACGTCTGTAAAATGCCAACGCGAATACGTCACACAAGCGACCGCTTGGACTCCACCCTCTCGTGAAGCCAAACGTAAGCAATGCTTTAGTTTAAAAGTACTTAAATATTGATATTTTTTCGCAGCAAAAGTGATTGTATCACTTTAGAAGACACTAAATTAACCGCGGGAGTCATATGGATGACATTTATGCAGACTGTCTGTGATTTTTGGAGCTTCAAAGAGAAATCTCCATCCACTTGCATTTTAAGGACCTTCTGAGCTGAGATACTTTTCTGTTTTTCTTCAAATGTGTCCTGGTGAAGAAAGAAAGTCATACACACCTGGGATATCATTAGGGTGAGTAAACGATGAGAGAATTTTCATTTTTGGGTGTACTGTCCCTTTAACGCAAATGGAGTCGAATGTCCGATTAGAATTAAATGTTTTTGTTTTTTTTAATCAACATCTAAAAAGACAAGAGAGTGAATTTTAAGAGACATTATAAATGACAAATGGATAACGTGGAATCTCAGTTGCCTCCGTGTCTGAGACCGTCAATCCGCGCATCTGATCACGTGGCTTGTTAAGGAGACCTAGTGCATGTGGAGGCTTCACGCTATTCTCTGTGGCATCCACACACAACTCTCCACACGCCCCACCAAGAGTGAAAACCACATTATAGCGACCACGAGACGTGACTCAACGTGACTCTACCCACCCTAGCAACCGGGCCAATTGGTTGCTTAGAAAGCCTGACTGGTGTCACTCAGCACACCCTGGATTCAAATTCGTGACTCCAGGTGTGGTCGTCAGCGTCTTTACTTGCGGAGCTACCCAGACACCCTGTGAACTATGCATTTAATTAGCAATAATAAAGGCTTTGCGCAGCACTGGAACTGTCAGACTTCTGTACTCACCTTGCACATGCGAGAGCCACTAATGCAGCCGCTGCATTCTGTCTCTGCTGCTGGGTGAGTAGCGGTCGTTCCTCCCCTGCGGCCTTTAGTTCCCCGCTCCCCTCCAACCAGGAGCACAGTAACCTCTCCAGGCCGTTGAGGCAGTCGGCAGGCTCCTTGCCGAGGCTAAGCGGCTGGCAGTCGCGCAAACAGGCGAGCAGGACCTCGGCAGTCACGCCGCAGAGCGAAGGGTCGTGTCGGGTTTGTGACTGCAGTAGTGGAAAGACTAACAGTAGGCCGACGCGTGAGGTAAAGGGTGCCTGATCGGAGCCCGTGGGCATCGGCGGGTGATGAGGGTGGTGGTGATGTTGCAGGAAGCCCTGTCGCTTCAGGAGAGCCAGCGTCTCATCATCAGCGCCTCCGCTACTCCCTGGCACCCCTCCATCATGCTCCTGCTGCTCTTCCAGGGCGAGCTGTCGCTGTGCACCCCACAGTCCACGCAGCGCATTGAGACGGTATTCCAGCAGCCTGGCGTAGGCGTTGCTCTGGTTTCCGCAGACGGCCCGCAAGCGCTCGGCTAACTCCACTGGATTCTTGGTTTCAAAGGTCAAAATCTGTAAGAGCACAGAATTCAATCACATTAATAAAAACTGTGGGATTGAAAATGTTTTACTGACTGTTTTCTTGTATTTAATCATTAACAGGGATGCACTAATTTGGCCGTTTGTGATACGGCATCAGAGACACGTGTACACATGTGATAGCGTCTCAGATCAATTTTCAATATTATTTTTTGGAACCCAATAAGTGAACATTGTTACTAAGAAATTATGGAAATATACTTTTGTATAATATTAACAATCAACAACAACAATTATTGTTATTATTATTATTCATATAAAACAATACCCTTTTTTTTAAATAATATTTTCTTAACCTGCATGCGGGTCTTTATTGTTTGTTGTGGAGTTGACAATGGACTTTTAAAGGGACAGTTCACCCAAAAATGAAAATTCTCTCATTATTTACTCACCCTCATGCCATCTCAGATGTGTGTGACTTACTTTCTTCACCAGAACACAAATGAAGATTTTTTTTTTAATATTTCAGCACTGTAGGTCCATACAATGCAAGTAAAATGGTGATCAGACATTTGAGATAAGTGAAACTAAACATGCACCACATGTGACTTTCATAAGTGAAAATGAAAGTGAAGATTTAGATAAAAAAAAAAGGACTTAAATATTGATACGTTTCTCATCCTCACCTAACATGTCACTTCAGAAGACGTGGATTTAAAAACTGGAGTCTTATGGATTCCTTTATCTTATTTTTGGGTCTGCTCAAAAATCAGAAAGTTCTGGTCACCATTCACTTGCATTGTATGGACCAACTGAGCTGAAATATTCTTCTAAAAATCTTAATGTGTGTTTTGCAGAAGAAAGAAAGTCTTTGTTCACCAGTACACAAATTAATTTTTTTTGAATATTTCAGCTCTGTAGGTCCATACAATGCAAGTGAATGGTGACCAGAACTTTGAAGCTCCAAAAATCACAAAGGAAATAAATAAGTAACCCATAATACTCCAGTGGTTTAATCCATGTCTTCAGAAGTGACATGATAGGTGTGGGTGAGAAACAGATCAATATTTACGTCCTTTGTACTCTAAATCTCCACTTTTACTTTCAGATGTGAAAGTGAAACTAAACATGCACCACATGTGACTTTCATAAGTAAAAGTGAAAGTGAAGATAAAAAAGGACTTACATTTTTATCTGTTTCTCATCCTCACCTATCATATCGCTTCAGAAGATGTGGAGTCTTATGGATTACCTTTTTGTTTCCCTTGTTATTTTTGGGTCTGCTCAAAAATCAGAAAGTACTGGTCACCATTCACTTGCATTGTATGGACCAACAGAGCTGAAATATTCTTCTAAAAATCTTCATTTGTGTTCTACTGAAAAAAGAAGGTCATACACATCTGGGATGGCGTGAAAGTGAATACATGATGAGAGAATTTTCACTTTTGGGTGAACTGTCCCTTTAAATGTAGAGAAATACTCTCACGCACTCTTCTGTGTAAAAAAACCTGGTGTTATGAGGTTTGGTCATTATAAAAATATGTATAGTGACACATGTCCATTGACTTTCAGTCATGAAAAAGATTTCAAATAATCAAAAACTCCTATTTAAAGTGTCCTTTTAAACCCTACCCTTTTATTAAATACTATAAAATGGGTTTGTCTATATATTGTTTACACATTTTATGGTCAATGTTCAGAGGGAGAAGAGGCTGCCCAAATGTGAATACAGTGAATTTCCACCATGTTGAAAACTTTTAATGTTCTTGTGAAAGATTTATTGAAAACAAAGTGAATTGTGTGATATATTCAATTTAGTTTGATTAGTGTTGTATGTTTTGTGACGCCATTGACATCATCTTCCAAAATGCATGTTTTAGGAGAATGTGCAACTGGTCTTATCATCACTGGTGTAAATCAATAAATGTTGTAAATCATAAATACGTAAAGAGAAAAGGCTTCTTTTCTATTGAAGACTTTCACTGGATTTAAATGTACATTTTTCTGATGCATCCAACAGACTAGTTAAGAGACTGCACATGTTTATCAAGTATTCAGACCCCTTCATTTTCTTCCACATTTTGTTATGTTGCAGCCTTATGCTAAAATGTTCAATTAAAAAAAAATATTTTCACATCAATCTACACTCCATACCCCATAATGACAAAGCAAAAAAACTGATTTTTGATAACTGAAAATGTATTAAAAAGAAAAAACTTGAAGCACTTTTGTCAGCGATTACAGCCTCAAGTCTTTTTGGGGGATGATGCGACAAGCTTTGCAAACCTGATTTGGGGATTTTCTGCCATTCTTGGCGGACAGCCATTTTCAGATCTCTCCAGAGATGTTCGATCGGGTTCAAGTGCGAGCTCTGGCTGGGCCACTCAAGGACATTCACAGAGTTGTCCCGTAGCCACTCCTTTGCTATTTTGGCTGTGTACTTTAGGGTCGATGTCCTGTTGGAAGGACAGCTGAACCTTCATTCCAGTCTGAGGTCCTGAGCACTCTGGATCAGGTTTTCATTAAGGATATCTCTGTATTTTGCTGCGTTTAGTGTTCCCTCAACCCTGACCAATCCCCAGTTCCTGCAGCTGAGAAACACCCCCACACCATGATGCTCCCACCACCACGATTCACTGTTGGGATGGTATTGCACAGGTGATGAGCGGTACCTGGTCTCCTCCAGACGTGACGCTTGGAATTGAGGCCAAACTGTTCAATTTCCATTTCATCAGATCAGAGTATCTTGTTTCTCACAGTCTGGGAGTACTTCAGGGGCTGGTTGCACAGCTATACGCAAGTAACAACTTAGCCTAGTTGTGGCATAAATGGGCACCAAGTCACAATTTACGCACACTACTAAATATTTGAGCGTTGCACCATTAAAACATAGGTAGAACGTAATTCGACGTATAAACTAAATATTTACGAAAGCCTCCGACCAGGAGTAATGGATGGAATAAAAAAGCAGACTCATTTAATGACATCATTGAGCTCATATAATGCACAACAGGCTTCAATCCTTTTGACATATATGATGATGTTGACATTTACACTCGTTTACATTTACGAGACCAGAACTATTAAGCGCCTCTTCAGCATGAAACCGATCTAACGGTGCCGTTTTCAGGGTGTGTAGCCCAGTGTCAAGTTTCAATATATATATATATATATATATATATATATATATATATATATATATATATATAGGATATTAAAATAACAAAATGTCTATTTTTCCAGCCTGTTGTATTAGCATTTATAGATCCCCCCTTATTTATTTTAGATACAGTTCCTATATATTGTTATTTACACAGGGCAAATATACAATTTATCAAATCTACTTTTATCACGTATCATATTTTAATGGGGATATAATTTATGCACTATAGACTAAGCATTACTTAACCGAGAGCTTATGATCTACTAGTTAAGTCTTGACTTAAGAACAGGTGGTGCAACCAAATTAAGCACAGACTTGGTTACAAACTAACTAGCAGTTACTAAGCCCTTAGTGTGAACTTTACATGCCAACTTAAGTGAGAACTTACACACAGCTGGAGCAACCCGACCCAGGAGCTTTTTTTGTGTGTGTCTTGAACCATAAAGCCCAGATCGGTGGTGTTGCAGTGATGGTCGTCCTCCTGCAAGTTTCTCCTGTCTCCACACATGATATCTAGAGCTCAACCAGAGTGACCATTAGTGTCACTTGCCAAGGCACTTCTCGCCCGATTGCTCAGTTTGGCCGGGTGGTCAGCTCTAGGAAGAGTTCTGGTTGTTCCAAACTTCTTCCACTGTGCTCTTGGGTACCTTCAGTGCAGCCGAAATGTTTTTGTAGCCTTCCCCAGATCTGTGCCTCAACATGATCCTGTCTCTGAGCTCTGCAGGCAGTTCCTTTGACCTCATGGATTGGTTTTTACTCTGATATGCATTTTCAGCTGTGGGACCTTATATAGACAGATGTTTGCCTTTCCAAATCACGTCCAATCAATTGAATTTGCCACAGATGGACTCCAATATGGGGCATTATGTGCTCAGCGGTTAAGGCTCTGGGTTACTGACTGAAAGGTCGGGGGTTCAAGCCCCAGCACCATCAAGATACCACTGTTGGGCCCTTGAGCAAGACCCTTGACCCTATCTGCTCCAGGGGCGCCATTTCATAGCTGACCCTGTGCTCTGACCCCAGCTTAGTTGGGATATGCGAAAACAACTCCATTTCATTGGCTCTGTACCTGTACTCTGCACAATGACAATAAAGTTGAATCTCTTCATTATGGGGTATGGAGTGTAGATTGATTGGAGTCTGAATGCACCGTACTTGTTTTGTTATTAAATAACATGTAGTTAAATGTCGTTTTTTTTTGTTTCTTTACACATAAACGTGTACTCACAATCAATTCTACACACTGAGTTATAGATATTCTATATGGTATCGGATCTAGGGATGGGCACAAAGGTTTCCCCTGTAGCCAGTACCACCACGAACGATGAACAACAGCGCCGAATCGCTTTAGTCCGCACACACCATCTCAGTGGGCGTAAGCCCAAAATGTTGACATTCAAGTCTTCACAGCCAAATAATGACTCAAAGAGCTGTTTGTGTTTTAATGATTCTTTAATAAGAACAGCGACATCCTGGCCAAAATGTAACCCCCCATAAGACTTACTTCACGTGCAACTTCCTGAAGTACAAGATCGAGAGAATGATTGCTTCAATACAGATACAATGAGTGTGGGCTTACTTCTCTCAGCCGTGCCTGAACCCCAGACAAGCGGCCTGACATGTTACTACCACCATCAAAACAGTACCCCTGAAGACAACAGATTGGAATGTTGAGTCTCAAAAACAGGTCCTTCACACTTATCGAACAGTGTCTCTGCAGCAGTGTCAGTGCATTTATAAAATCCTAAATAAAAATATATAAATAAATGGTGGTGGCATAGTGGGCTAAAGCACATAACTGGTCATCAGAAGGTTGCTGGTTCGATCCCCACAGTCACCACCATTGTGTCCTTGAGTAAGGCACTTAACTCCAGGTTGCTTCGGGGGGATTGTCCCTGTAATAAGTGCACTGTAAGTCACTTTGGATAAAAGCATTCTGCCGAATGCATAAATAAATATAAGTGCTGATGTCTGTTTGTACAATCCGCTGTCAGTCCATAGATAGTTGTGTTGCTCATCCAGTTGTCTTCTCATCACCCAGTCTCTTTCCATCTGTAGATTGCAGGTCCGTTCCAGCAACACCGTCATGAGTGGGGTCACCTCTAAAAGATAGACCCCTTCGTAGTCTGGCAAGCATTCTGACGGCGTCTTTGTAAATTTGTGATTTTTTTGTGCAGAGTAAATTTTGATTTGAGGGGCTTAGCGGCTCTAGTTTTGATTAGTGGCTCAGTTGTTAGAACGGGTTGACCACTAATCACAGGGTTGGCGGTTCGATTCCCGGCCCACATGACTCCAAATGCCGAAGTGTCCTTGGGCAAGACACTGAACCCCAAGTTGCTCCCAATGGCAGGCTAGCGCCTTGCATGGCAGCTCTGACACCATTGGGGTGTGTGTGTGTGTGTGTGTGAATGGGTGAATGAGTCACAGTGAAAAATGCTTTGAATACCATTAAAGTTAAAAAGGCGCTATATAAGTGCAGACTATTTACCATTTACCATGTGGCTTTACGCCAGTTGGAAAACCCTCCGTCCACAAAAAGCCCATCCATCTGCCTTTGCTGGTCAGATACATTAAGTTTTTGCTCTACGGTTTGGCAGCATGCGAAGCAAAACAAGCAGTCCATCTTCACATCATGTCAAGTTTTGTCTCCAAAACTTATGCTTGGAAAATCATGGTTATGTGGTTGACAGCACAGCATTAATGTTGCTACCACTCCTGATTTTGTTGTGGTGTTGATGAGGTTCGCAGAGGGCCCAGGCGTAGGTGTTGACATAGTGCTGCTGGTGCTAGCGTTAACATCTCGCTCACTTGCTGATCATTCATTTTTGACTCGCCATTTAGGCTGTTAAGCTCAAGCTGTTGTGTAGTTTATTTTCTCATTTGATTAATATAATTTTAGCATAGTCACGTCACTCTAGATCAAGACCCTGTCATGGCCAGCCCAATCTCCAGACCTGATCCCCATTGAAAACCTCTGGAATGTGATCAAGAGGAAGATTTTGACCAGTTGTCATTTTCTGCAAATAATTGCTCTAATATCTGACAATATTTTTATTTGGAATTTGGGAGAAATGTTGCCAGTAGTTTATAGAACAAAACAAAAATGCTCATTTTACTCAAACACATAACTATAAATAATAAATCAGGGGTCTCTTATCTTTTTCCAGAACTGTATGTACATACGGTGCATGTAAATGAGTAAAATGTGTTTACTTTGAGTACTCGAGTACAAAAAATTACCAAAATGTCCATCCCTGAAAATAAACGGTAACAAATTATCTGCGAAAATATCGGCTGCAATTCCATTATCGGTGTGATATAGTATTTCGATTTTCCAGGTTATAGGCCAATGATATATTGTCCGCCGATATATCGTGCATCCCTAAATAAAAGTAATCCATATGACTCAAGTGGTTTAATCCATGTCTTCAGAAGGAATATGAGAGGTGTGGTGAGAAACAGATCAAGATTTAAGTCCTTTTTTACTATAAATTCTCCTCCCTGCCCAGTAGGTGGCGACATGCACGAATAATTAAAATCAGCAGAAACTGAAGAATGTAAAAGTGGTGATTTGTAGTAAAAAGGTCTTAAATATTGATCTGTTTCTCACCCATATCTATCATATTGCTTCTGAAGACATGGATTAAACCACTGGATTACTTTTAATCATCCTTTATGTGCTTTTGGAGCTTCGCAGATTTGGCACCCATTCACATGCATTGTGAGGACCAACAGAGCGGAGATATCCTTCAAAAAAATCTTTGTGTTCTACTGAAGACAGAAAGTCATGCACATCTGGGATGGCATGAATGTGAGTAAATGATGAGATCATTTTCATTTTTGGGTGAACTATCCCTTTAATATGATGTTTCAGATTTATTAAATTGCAACAGAAACACAACATTTCTCAACAATTGCAATTTTATTGATTGTGAGGCCTAGTTTTAGTTACTTAGTTACTAAGTTACTTAGTTACTAAGTAAATAAGTTTAGTTACTTATTGTGTGAGCTGACAACTAGAATGAACTGACCATTTTTATTTTATTAAATCAATAGTGACCCTCCTAATCCACCCACTGTCTATGCCATTATAATGCTACTAAAGCACGTTCCTTTGCCACTAACAGTCCTGGGTAAGTTACTTTCAAAAGTAATTAATTACATCTTCAACAGTGTAACTAGATTACTGTACTAATTACTCTGTCTGAAAAGTAATTGCATTACTTTATTTACATTATTGTAATTGCATTACATTACTTATGTCTATGCAAGGATAGACATAAAACTGTTCTTTTAATTCTTTCAAATAAATCATATAAAATCAACTAAATTATTCATGAACTGGCCAAAGAATTTAACCCTTGTGCGACCTTCGGTATATTTTTGTCTTTTTCATTTTAGTTTTTTTCGATCGTTTTGGCCACGTTAATGTCAACGGCGTACATTTTGCCAAAGGTGTGTATTTTTATGGGGAATTTTGATATTTTAACCTCCTATAAATACATCTATAATACACTGTGTACACAAAATATTAACACTCGGGACCTTCAGGACAAAAATGTCCCCATTGAAACGGCAATATTTGATCCCAGTGCCATTAATGCATAAAATCATGAATTTTTATGATATTGTGCATTCATTCTGGAGCCCTGGCTTCAATATTAAAATGTTTAATATTTTCCACCAGATGGCGCCATTTCTCATGTTTAGCCTGTGGAGCAAGTACAAGCTTTTCCCCTATTCTCTGTTTGCTGCATTATAGAGCACAACAGGACAACTGAATACATGATGCAGCTCATATTGTGTGTGCGTGTCGATATGAATGTCAGTGTGTTTTGGATGATTGTATTGAGAAATGTGTCTGTGTAAAAAACAACAGTGTTATTATGTAAACAAACTGACATTTAAAGGGTTAAAATTCAGAAAATGTATTAATATTTGATAGTTATGATCAGCACTGATGTTGGTTAAAAAATTAACTTATTGAAAGTGGAAAATAATAATAAATAATATTTTTATGGCAGTTTTTTGACGTGGATATTTTTTGTCCTCTAAAAGGCCCATGTACACTTTCGAGCACAGCTTTGAAAGTATACCTCATGCGGACGAGCGCGAATGGACACGCTTACAATTATTACAATTGCTTTGTAATACGCTACCAGACGTTAGAGGGCACACCGAGTCGTGTCATTCACAGGACATCCACTCTGAAGGATGAAGAAGAAAAACAACCGAGGATTCGCAAGAATAACAACAACAACAACAACACGATGAAGAAGGATATGTTCTTTGGTAACCGCTTGACAGTACAGCTGTGCGTATTGCCACCTAGTGGACTCTTCAATCTCAGTCATTCAAACTTGCGCACGCACACACTCCAGATGATGAAAATTACGTCACGTGGACTGTTGAGTGGACCGCGGACAGGTGAAGTATACTTTGAGCTTAAGGGCCTCAGGATAACTTTATTGACGCACAAGGTTTAAGGGGGCAGCGTTAAATTAGAAAACATACATTTTATCATTAGACGTTGAATTTTGATTTTAAATTCACTTTTTGTTTTATATAGAATTGTACTGTAGTTTATACAGTATGTAATGCAATTACATCAGAAGTAACTAATTAATTGACTGAAAAATAAAGAGTAATCCCTTACTTTTAATTACTTAGCAACACTAGCCACTAAAACATGTAATGTGTTATTTTAGACATGTAGAATCATTACAATGCATTTGTGCACGGTACATTTCAAAGAGACTCACAATAATCCAATATTGACCGCTGTAATTGTACTATTAATATCATGTTACCTTCAAAAACAACGACTTAGCATGTGTGCTAAGCTAAGCTAACGCGTCAAACCCCCAGAATGCCCAAAAGCACAAAACCTGCCGGACAGATCACAATAACAAGCTCAAGACGGCGTGTCACGTTAATAGACCTCGTTAATGTTACCGGAGCTTAGTCGGTATTTGTTGACGTTTGTGTGTATTTGATGCTGCTCGAAACGGTCCTCGCGTGCTAGTAAACAAACATCCGTGACAGGCGCACCGTGCATGTTCTAATACACTTAAATACGTTATTTACTTTCAGAATAACGGTCAAAACTCATTATTAATTTCGCTTGCCTTCCACAACGCCCGTGTTGGCCGAATATTTCGGAGTCCCTGCGCCGTGTTAGCTTGACACCACGATTAACTAGTTGAAGTTGACAGATAATCTCACAGATCACAATACAGATGATCGTTTAAACAAATACAAGGGATAAATACACACCTCCTGCTCACATTCGCCTTGTTCGGACAGCCCGATCTCGCTGGGCAACTCTGCCAGGTCCGTGACCCGAATGAGACCATCGTGAAGGAAAATCGTCTCTTCTTTCACTGACAGCCACTGGGAAGAATCCACGGCACCGGATCCCATCTCTCTCCGCCGAGAAACAGGACAAAGTGGTCAAACATCAAAATTCAGAGCGCGATGGGGTCCGATATTCAGCATGAGCCGGCGACAAACGCTCTAGTGCCAGTAAAAACGCATCATCAGTGCGCGTCAGATGTACGACGCCCATGCGAGGCCTCGCGGAGCTCTTCGGTTACCGCTGCAGATCGATTCGGCAGCATCCGCACATTTCAACGGACTCGGGTGTTTTCGGATAGGTAGGTGTGACACTGGGACTCGGGTGTTTTCGGAGAGGTAGGTGTGACACGGGGACTCGGGTGTTTTCGGAGACTCGGGTGTTTTCGGAGAGGTAGGTGTGACACAGGGACTCGGGTGTTTTCGGAGAGGTGGGTGTGACACGGGCACCTATGTATTTATTTCCTCTGTATTTCGACGTAAACTTGCCACAATTGCATCCATCTTAAATTTGGTATTTGGTAATTTCGAATGTACTCGAGTCATTAAAAAAAAAGTCATAAAAGCAGTAATCAGAAATCTGATATATGGAAATTCATTTGTTAAACATAAATTAAATGTTCATATATGGTTTTCACTTATACAAAGAAGTGACATATACATACATGGAACATATTTAAAAAAAATAATACAAAACCGTTTTCATATATGTAACATTTTAATCAAATACTATCACGTACATTCTGTAGGTGCTCATATGAACTTTAAAATAAATGTTTTTTTATACTTTTGTGAGTTGTATTTTTTATATATATATAATTTTAAAAGCCTATAAATGTTCATATATGTTCATATATGCCCATATATCTGATTTTTACATCTTCTACAATGTAATTAGATTACTGTATGTGACGAGGAGGAGGGCGGGGACAGGCCATGACTATGCACGCCCTGCCCCAATCGGGCTAATCAGCCGAGGAGAGGGATAAGTGCCTCGGAATGCGGCAGTTCAGGAGAGAGAGCCACATGCAGCTGCAGTGTGTGCGTTTATGTTTTGTGTCTTTTTGTTTTCATTAAACATTATTTTGACGGTTCAGCCAGTTCCCGCCTCCTCCTTTCCCAACTTTAATCATGTTACATTGGTGCTGAAACCCAGGAAGGAGGAGGGATGTGCTGTCTTGGAGTCCTCGTCACGACCAGCCAACCCAAAGGAGCAGCCGTGGCCATCCGCCAGGGGATGAAGGAGTCGCTGCCGGACGCCTGGAGCTGTGGAGCCACTACCAGGGGCGGAGGGGACCGCCTGGAGCGGTTAGGGCCGCTGCCAGGGGCAGGGGAGTCCCCTACTAGACGCTGGAACGCGGCGGGGTTGGAGATCGGCGACCGCGTGCGGGGGAGGGCTCGCCGCCGACCGCCTGGAGCGGGAGAACCGCTGCCAGGGGCGGGGGGAGGCCTCTTCGACACCCCGGGAACGCGGCGGGGCGTTCCGTCCGCCAGGGGCTGAGGACTGCCTTCGATCTGCCCGGAGAGGCGAGGCTGTCGTCCTGTAGAGGGTGGAGAAGTGGCTGAGGAACGAGCTACGGCATATCAGAGAACCGGCGAGTAAGTTTTTTTTTTTTTTTTTAATCTCTCTCTCGCTGCCGCTCTGCGTTGGCCTTTTCCCTCTTTTTTTAAAATATGGTGTTTGTGGGAGGGGAGGTACTGCCCAGTGTTGTTGTTTCCCTCCCCTTGCCCCCTCCCTCGTCCAGGTTGATGGGGATGACCCGCCGGCAGACCGCGCGGGAGGCGCCTCCCCCCCAGGGGATGTACGTCAGGCCGGGGGTCCCCAGCCTGAAAGAACGGGGGAGGAATGTGGCACGGTGGAGGGCGGGACCGGGGCGTGATTACGCACGCCTGGTCCCGTATTAGGCTAATTAAGCCATCAAGAGGGATAAAGGCCACTCGCGGACGGGGATGCGAGAGAGAGATTGTTCACGGACATGTCCGTTGTCTTATGTGTTGTATTTTGAGTTTTCCATTAAACCTTTAGTTATATGTCAAGCCGGTTTCTCGCCTCTTCCTTGTCCGTGACCTTGATCTGTTTTACACTCCTCTCCTCTTTTTTTTTTCTTACCTCCCCTTGTCCCCCTCCCCAGCCCTAGGTCCAAACACCGTTTATTAAAGAAAATGTAAAATACATATACGTTTAAGATGGATGGATGGATGGATAGCTAGATAGATAGATAGATTTTGTTATCTGTCAAAATGCCTCCTATGTCCCATACATATATATTATGAATGTAAAAATATTTAAACAAAAAAACTGGACTCAGCTTCAAAAAGAACAGTTGATTGTATCTTTAAATATTCATGTCCAAGTGTCCCCAACTGATGAGGGCTTGATGAAATATCTGAATATTTTGGTAGAACATCTCTCAAACCCCACTACTTTGGCAGTCTCTAGGCCCACAATGTCCTAATCCTTGCCCAGCTTTGAAGAGACTTTATTGACTTTTTTTTATTTATTTTTTTGTACAAATGCTGCCAACATGGTAAGTTATAAAACCATTAAATATATATATATATATATATAATTTCATAGCCTTATGACTACTGACACCATGTAAGCTACTTCTTATTATCCAGACTTTTGTTGGGTAGGAACTGTAGAGACTGGATCTCTTGGAACTTTAATTGAACACCCTTGCACTAGGGGACTCAGAGGTCTAAGAGGTCAAGGCACTAGGGGACTTGGAGGTCTAAGAGGTCAAGGCACTAGGGGACTTAGAGGGCATAGAGGTCAAGGCACTAGGGGACTCAGAGGGCTTAGAGGTCAAGGCACTAGGGGACTCAGAGGTCTAAGAGGTCAAGGCACTAGGGGACTCGGAGGGCTTAGAGGTCAAGGCACTAGGGGACTCAGAGGTCTAAGAGGTCAAGGCACTAGGGGACTCAGAGGGCTTAGAGGTCAAGGCACTAGGGGACTCAGAGGTCAAGGCACTAGGGGACTCAGAGGGCTCAGAGGTCAAGGCACTAGGGTACTCAGAGGGCTTAGAGGTCAAGGCACTAGGGGACTCAGAGGGCTCAGAGGTCAAGGCACTAGGGGACTCAGAGGGCTCAGAGTTCAAGGCACTAGGGGACTCAGAGGGCTTAGAGGTCAAGGCACTAGGGGACTCAGAGGTCTAAGAGGTCAAGGCACTAGGGGGCTTAGAGGTCAAGGCACTAGGGGACTCAGAGGTCTAAGAGGTCAAGGTACTAGGAGACTCAGAGGTCTAAGAGGTCAAGGCACTAGGGGACTCAGAGGTCTAAGAGGTCAAGGCACTAGGAGACTCAGAGGGCTCAGAGGTCAAGGCACTAGGGGACTCAGAGGGCTCAGAGTTCAAGGCACTAGGGGACTCAGAGGGCTTAGAGGTCAAGGCACTAGGGGACTCAGAGGTCTAAGAGGTCAAGGCACTAGGGGGCTTAGAGGTCAAGGCACTAGGGGACTCAGAGGGCTCAGGGGTCAAGGCACTAGGGGACTCAGAGGGATTAGAGTTCAAGGCACTAGGGGACTCAGAGGTCTAAGAGGTCAAGGTACTAGGGGACTCAGAGGGCTTAGCGGTCAAGGCACTAGGGGAATCAGAGGGCTTAGAGGTCAAGGCACTAGGGGACTCAGAGGGCTCAGAGTTCAAGGCACTAGGGGACTTAGAGAGCTTAGAGGTCAAGGCACTAGGGGACTCAGAGGGCTCAGAGGTCAAGGCACTAGGGGACTCAGAGGGCTTAGAGGTCAAGGCACTAGGGGAATCAGAGGGCTTAGAGGTCTTAGAGGTCAAGGCACTAGGGGACTCAGAGGGCTTAGAGGTCAAGACACTAGGGGAATCAGAGGGCTTAGAGTTCAAGGCACTAGGGGAATCAGAGGGCTTAGAGTTCAAGGCACTAGGGGAATCAGAGGGCTTAGAGGTCAAGGCACTAGGAGACTCAGAGGGCTTAGTGGTCAAGGCACTTGGGGACTCAGGAGGTTCAGAGAATTCAGAGTTCAAGGCACTAGTGAGCAAAGAAGTAGGAGACTCAGGCGGCAGAGACATTGGAGACTCAGGGGTCAAGGCCGCAGGAGGTGGAGTCTCAGTGGTCGAGGCAGCAGGAGGTGGAGACCCAGGGGGCAAGATGGCTGTGGATGCTGGCTCATGGTTTTTGGCATGTGAGGCCATAGGAGGCGGGGACTCATAGGGCGAGGTCTGAGTAGCCAGCAGTGTAGAAAGCATGGTCAGGGCAGATGATGATACAGAGGGTGGGGTCAGTTGGACCACCAAGGTAGGGAACAGAGGGACCTCTGTTGTTGAGATCTCTGGGACCACCGGAACTGTTTTGTTTTCCTGCTTTCAGAGCCTGTCCTCTCTGGAGAGAAAGTGCGGGGTGCCGCGATCGAGGTACTGCCATACCCCACTATAAATGCCCAAACCTATAAATGTCCTTTAACTCAATGTCTCCCCAAATGAGTTCATAGGCGAGATCGCAGGACTGCTCTGTGTACTGCTCGATGGTACTGCATACTTGTCTAAGAGACAATAGTTCTATAACAGTTCTGTAACATATTTCAGTCTCGGAAAGCAAGGAATGGTAAATGGTAAATGGTCTGCACTTATATAGCGCATTTTTCTAACCTCAGAGGTTACCAAAGTGCTTTACACTGTGTCCCAATCACCCATTCACACACACACACACACACACACACTCATACACCAATGGCGGCAGAGCTGCCATGCAAGGCGCTAGCCTGCCATCAGGAGCAACTTGGGGTTCAGTGTCTTGCCCAAGGACACTTCGGCACGTGGAGTCGTATGGGCCGGGATTCGAACCACCAACCCTGCGATTAGTGGCCGACCCGCTCTACCACCTGAGAGACCAGACCACAAATGAAAGACCAGAAGTGAACACACACACACACACACACACACACACACACACACACACACACACACACACACACACACACACACACACACACACACACACACACACACACACACACACACACACACACACACACACACACACACACACACACACACACACACACGCATTTTTTTGAACATGACACAAAATGAGAAATGCAAAAGGAGACTGTTTGATGAATAATTATGCTGCTATTTCACATGCAACAACAGGACAAAAATCAAAAAGGACAATAGTGGGGCCTGGGTAGCTCAGCGAGAATCGACGCTGACTACCACCCCTGGAGTTATGATTTCGAATCCAGGGCGTGCTGAGTGACTCCAGCCAGTTCTCCTAAGCAACCAAATTGGCCAGGTTGCTAGGGAGGGTAAAGTCACATGGGATAACTTCCTCGTGGTTGCTATAATGTGGTTCTCGCACTCGGTGGGGCGTGTGGTGAATTGTGCGTGGATGCCGTGGAGAATAGCATGAATCCTCCACGCGTCCTATCTCTCTGAGGTAACGCACTCAATAAGCCACGTTATAAGATGAGTGGATTGACGGTCTCAGACATGGAGGCAACTGAGATTCGTCCTCCGCCACCCGGATAGAGGTGAGTCACTATGCCACCATGAGGACTTAGAGCACATTGGGAATTGGGCATTCCAAATTGGCGAGAAAAGGGGAGAGAGAGAGAGAGAGAGAGAGAGAGAGAGAGAGAGAGAGAGAGAGAGAAAGGACAACAGAAAAAGCTCCATAAAAGTATCAAATATGTAGTCCATTTGTCTTGCACTATGTATGTGTCAAGTTTTCTGAATAATATTCTATTATTCACTAAAATTTTCCTCTCCTCTATTTGGCTGCAATGGCTGTTTGGCTGAAATGATGGTTCCTCTGTTCCTCTAAAATCACCCTTCAATTTCAGAGCAAATCCACATAAATATTGAGAAATACAGTATATGGTGGAATTGCTGAAAAAAATACTATGTAGATGTAACCGGTCCTGCTTGACCCGCCCTGAGCGGGATTCGAACCGGCAAAGGGTACAACCCCTAGCATCAGTTGCTAGCGCGCCCTTTGGGGCCAGGGGACTGAGGTTTACACATACTGCACAGCTATCACAAACCAGCTGGCTCCCGTTAGACACAGATATCATTTTTTCCATTATATTGCCCAGCCCTGCCAGCATGCATAGCCACAAAAAAAATAAACATTCTAATTTGATCAGCTGGCATTTAGATGCCTCCTGTCCTTAAACTGATGTATCTGTTCTTTCAGAATTGAGCCGAAAAACATTTTTTGGCATTCAAACCGTTATATCCATAAGTCACTTGGAAATTTTAATCTGGTCTGATGGAGATGAGTAAACAGTGTGTCATCAGTATAAAAATGGGAGCTAATTCCAGGTTTCCTATTAATACCAGAGAACATATAAAAGCAGCGATAGAGAACCTGTGATGACCTCAGCTCTGTGGCATTCCAAACATTACTTGCCTTAAGTCATATAGCGCTTCATTTACAGACGGCATATGAGTCTGACACATAAGCCCACAAATACCAATGATACAGAAGTACAGAAGTACAACATGGATACAAATTTCTGACAAGGGCGTAGATCGACCCCCCCCAATATTCACCGGGCAAGTAAAAATCTGGCCCTAAAGACAAAAATCTTTCTTGTTGACTCTTGCAGAATGATCAACATTGATCCTAATCAGTCATTTTTGTTATACTGTATATGTGAATGTTCACATCTTCAACAAGTAACATTCAATTCAAAGTAATGACCGGACTTGATAAAGAAAAGCTGTCTGGCAAGCTCTTCAAATTAACTTGACTTTCATCCTGCAAGTAAAACTAAACATACCCCGCTAAATTACACTTCAGGTGAGAGTTATATACAGTAATCTACTTGAAGCCAAGTTTCTGTCTAGCATATAAAAACAATCAAAAACTATAGCCTCAAGGGTGTAAGCTGTTACCTCCACCGGTGATCTTTGAAGGGTAAAGCAATTTATGAAGCATATTTACCAGGCACAGCCAACGAAAAAAAACATAAAAGAGTTTAAGAACTTATAACAAGCTTTTCAACACGAAACACGATGCCTTGGATTGTGTTCTTCATATCATTTATGTTATGACTGTAGTCGTTCAGAGGCCCAATCTAGATCTCTTGGCTCTAAAATATGATTTCAAAAAGCACATTTCAGGCATGTTAAGCAATATAAAGTAATAGCAAGCCCTGAATTGATTTATTTAATACACTTTAAGAATCATAAAATCAGTGTAAAATGTTTTCGCTAATTTTCATCTGTAGTCCCTGGGCAGGTTAATGTTAAAAAAGGAGAAAGTGTGTGTGTGTGTGTGTGAGAGAGAGAGAGAGAGAGAGACTCACATATCACATAAAACACATTTCAATTCATAAAAACCAAAATATTATACGAAATACCTATAAATGTTGACGTTTTAGAGAAACTATCATGACTTGTTTGATCTTTAAATTCTATAGGAAGTCTATTCCAGTCATGGGTTCCTCTAAAAGCAAAGGATAATTGACTGAACATACTTTTTCTCAATGGTATGTCACAATCACCCCTTGCACCAGCTCTTGTGCCCCTTCCTGTTATTTTATAAATGTACTCCTTGAATATGGGTAGAGCAAAACCAATCAGAATCTTAAAAACCAACATTAAATCAGCAAATTGTATCAGATGTTCTCAGCTTAAAGATTCAGCAGGCTTCAGAATGGACTTACATGTCTGTGTAGTCATGCAATACTGTATGTAATATGTGGAAGAATCATAGCACTCATGAACAACACCGCTGCATCTTTTGTCAAACTGTTTCTAATGAATCTAAAGTTGGCTAGATTCACTGTATTCACAACTTTCTGCACTTTTTAAAAAGAAAGCTGAGACTCAATTATTATTGCTAAATATTTAAATTCTTGTACTATATCAAGCTTCTGTCCCTGGATATATACTTCTAGTGCAATGTCAGAATTTCCTCTTTTTGTAAAAACATACATACTGTTTTCTTGATATTGAGATGCAAACATGATTTGGTAAACCATTTTGAAACCTGAACCATTGTGTTTTGCATGTACGTAAATAACAGCATCATCAGCATACATTTGACTGGTAACATTCAAAAGACAAACATTTGAAAGATCATTAACATACAAACTGAACAACAACGGACCTAAAACAGACCCTTGCGGAACTCCAACATTACAATCTAAATATATGGAGTGGTGGTGGCGTAGTGGGCTAAAGCACATAACTGGTAATCCGAAGGTTGCTGGTTTGACCCCCACAGCCACCACCATTGTGTCCTTGAGCAAGGCACTTAACTCCAGGTTGCTCCGGGGGGACTGTCCCTGTAATAAGTGCACTGTAAGTCACTTTGGATAAAATGTGAATTGCATAAATGTAAATGTAAATATTCCGATGTTGTGTTGCACACTCTTACACACTGTTTCCTATTCTCTAGCTAAGATTTAAAACACTTGATTGCACCAACTGAACATTTTCAATTTGATGAATTATCATGATGTGGCAGCGGGGGCGTGGTCAAGCGCCCGTCCGGAGAGGGAAGCGGTAAGGGCGCTTGCACCTGAGCTAAATTATGTCTAACACCTGTCTCTAATTCCAGTGAGCACGGGGAGAGCGGCATAAAAGAGCCACAGCACTGCCACTTAGGGAGAGAATGCCAGTCCAGTGTTGGCTATGAGAGAGAGCGCCAGTCCAGTGTTGGCAAGCCAAATTAGAAAATCTGTGACATTATAGATACCCTTTTGTTCAGTTCTGTAATTTTACTTTGGAAAGATTAAAAAGCCTTACCTTTGTGTTCCACCCTGTTTCCGTGTCCCTTCCTCCTCTGAAGTCAGTTCTTGTTACACATGAATTACAGTGTCCAAAGTTATTTATTTTTAAACCAAGAAATATCTGTCTGTAATTACAAATGTCTGCCTGATTTCCAGATTTATAAATCGGTGTGACTACTCCATCTTTCCATAAAGTGGGATAAATTCCATGCGTTATTGATAGGTTAATGACCTGAAAGGACATATAATTGATTCTTTATGGGTTTTTAAAAAGGTCGAGTCTATTCCATATTTATCTCTGGTCTTTGAATTCTTAAGAGAGATAATAATCTTGACAACTTTTGTCTCAGACACCTCCTTAAAAGTGAATATGGGCAAAGCGATACACTGTCAAAAAAAAAAAAAAAAAAAAAAAGAGAAGAAAGAACTGGCAGCTGTGCTTGCCAGAAAAATTGTGTTAAAAGAAATACAGTAAAAATATTAAAAACTTTACAGAACAACCGGTAAATTAAACAGTTTAGACCTGTAATATACATGACCATGATGGCACTGT
Source organism: Moxostoma hubbsi (assembly GCA_032164185.1). Lineage (NCBI taxonomy): Eukaryota > Metazoa > Chordata > Actinopteri > Cypriniformes > Catostomidae > Moxostoma > Moxostoma hubbsi. Next base: position 7,095,005 of record JAVLUX010000002.1, on the reverse strand, counting down.
AAAAACAATATTAATAATTCTGTTTAATTTACAGTAAAAAAACATCATAATCTTAATATTAACCTTCTTGTGCTGGGGTGTTGTGCTGTTCAATTTACAACATCTAATGCCTTTCTCAGACCAGTTAATGTTTAGAGTAAAATCACAAGCCTTAAGATGTTTCTATCATTTATCATAAAAATGGTTCAAGATACATTCAAGATCAAATTCCCTGAATGTGCCCTTCAGTTAAAGCGACTGCAGCTGCATGTGCTTTAAAGCTTATAAATTTGGTTGACAGGTTTCTGTATATAAATTACTTTTACTCTGCTAGTCAAAAGCCTGGACACATTTGACAGAATTTGTTTCTAATGAAACCCTTTCACCTGTAGGCTTATGCTAAAATGCTTGGAATAAGGCTTTGAGTGAAATACTGTATATATAATGTGTATACCTGCGGGTTGCATTGCATGTGTCAAGACTTCTGAAGTCGTAAGCAAAAAAGATTTGTTCAGTCACCATTTCTGCAGATTACACACGCATGTAGGTGGCGACAAATGAGCATCTTTTATGTGTTATGAGCGAGTCACTGAATCATATTAGCTGTGTTTCCACTGTCGGGCCAAATTTGGGTAAGATAATGCATACCAATGCCAGTTATTCATCGTGCCTCCTCGTGGCTTACTTGGGGCCAACGGCCAAGCACCTTTGGTCCACTGATTACCCTTGGGCCAAAGAAGGCCAACTGGGCATTGTTCCATTCAAGTCAGATGTAGGATATTCCTACTTGATATCTACGATCTCCAACAATAAAGGTATTCCATTGCCAGATACCTGTCAGAAGATATTTAAACAAACAAAACAGACAAAAATGTCTCCTAGCAGCCCATTTGATAAACAGCGGTGGTGGCATAGTGGGCTAAAGCACTAAACTGGTAATCAGTAGGTTGCTGTTTCGATCCCCACAGCCACCACCATTGTGTCCTTGAGTAAGGCACTTAACTCCAGGTTGATCCGGGGGGATTGTCCCTGTAATAAGTGCACTGTAAGTCACTTTGGATAAAAGCATCTGCCAAATGCATAAATGTAAATGTATTAAGGGCTTTTGGCCCAATGGTGGGAATGCAGAGCGATTTCTGTTTTGCGGCTCGAGGTCCGAGGCTATTGGCCCCGGCTGACCAACTGATAGCCCTGGCTTGCACTGGCCGATAGTGGAAAAGCGGCTATTGATTAAGATGAATCATTAACAAACACTGAAAACCATTGTCACAGGAAGTCAGCATGTTGCTTCTGGAGTTCCAGCACCCTAGGATTGCCGTATTATGCAGACTCACCAACAAGCCTCATCTCCCATCAGACATTTCTGCATCGGCTCCGGTATGTTAACCTTGCCCTGTGGCTTGACCAGAAGCACGTTGCGTCTGCAGTGTTGGAGACATTGGTTCGTATCCAGGAAGTACTCTTGTTTACATAATCAGCAACAAGCATGATTCGAAGGTAGCATTTTTCCCTCTAACATTACATTTTTACTCATGGTTAGGTTTAGGTTTGGGTTTGGGGTTTATTTTATAAAACATGCATTCCTCTTCACTTTCTTACAGTTTGTACAGCTTAAAACAACTTGCTTTTGGCACCCATCCATGGACATTTCACACAGAAAACAGAGCTCACACACGCCCATACGCCCAACAGCATTATCCTCTTTGGCCACTGGAGGCAGTGTTTCATATTTCAGTAAGCGCTGACCGATTTTAGCTAAAGTAAAGTCAATTTGCTGTTTCCGATTTCATTATGAGATCAGTCTGGTTTGGTAGATGTGGGCTAAACACAATATGCAAAGAAAGCTAGTCGCCTTATTTGACAAATCCACTGGAAACGTCTCAGTGTACCATCTGTGTAATCTTTAGAATAGGCCTATTGGTTACATAACTGAGCCAATATATTCTGGACAAACATAAACATCTAATTCAGAAATACTGCATGTCAGTGACACTCAATGTCTGGGCTGCGGTCCAAATCCAGCACCCCACAAGGTTATAAGTGTCCCGCCCACCACAATCTGGTTTTGGTGTGTGAATTGAGTTGCCTCGATTAAGATGTCCAGATTATATAAAAACGTATATATTTTATTTTTTATTAATATTTGACTTATATTAATTGCATCATCAGAATATGCAAATAGGCTACCAATATCACTGATTGGTGAAGGCTTGTTTGTGGCTAATGCGTAGCTGTAATTCTCAAGTGACTGTACTGTACATTTTAAAGACAAATGAATATGAAGTATCATTAATCAGTTTTACTTTTATCCCTGGTCAACAAGCATTGTCTAAAAGTGACCCTCTTAAAGGGTATATGCACGGACAAGATTCTTTATACAAGGACATCCCCTGATAAATAAGAAAGAATCTTTGCTTCTGCTTCTCCTGGTAGTCATATCCTCTTGGAGGTTGAAACGGACCGTGATGGCTTTCTGGATCTTACTGTCGATTGAGCTTTTCTCTTTTTTTTCTTTCTTCGAAAGGTCTTTGCTCTTGATTTAGCTGACATTTGTTTTGCCTGAGAGTTCACTGACTTTTGACCCAAGAGGAATTTAGTTTCAGATGTGGTTGAAGGTGAACCAGTTACACTCGCTTTGAGTTTCCTCGGGGTGCTTTGAAGAATAGTTTCCATGTTGTACTTTGGAAATGTTCTTTTCTTCACTCTGTCCCTTCGGGGTGAAGGGGTTAAGGTCATGAACGAGCTTGTCAGTGAATTTTTTCGTCCTTTTCGAGGTCCCGATGTTTTAAGTTTCTTCCGATTGTCATATTGGTTCACCAAATTTTTACTTAGCTGAAAAGTGTCCACTCTCAGATGGTCTACTGAAGCACAATCTTTCTTGTCCTTAGGCATCCTGATCTTTTTAGATTTAGACATTGTTAGTTTGCCATTAGGTGATGATTTGATTGGCACTTCATTGCATGACAGGTCAGTGAGATCACTGTTCTCATCAGTTAGATTGGTAGAATTGTACGGCGTGGAATCTTTCAGCACTGCCACAGGTGCTAATTGTAACATTGTGCACCTGCAGGTAGAGAGTGAAGAGCTCAATTACACCATTATGCCAGTATTGCAAGAATGTAAAAGTTACAAATTGGGAGTTACAACAAGATTGCACAGAACAGGTTACGGAAGGAATGTAAAATGGGTGTGGTACCAACACAGATCTAAGGCCAGGATTTTCAACACAAGGGTCTGTACTGCAGAGGCATCCATGTACAGAGACTAAACATTCTTAATAAATTGTTTGACATATTCTGTACATTTCAATATTCTTGTTATTCTGTGCCATTGGCCTATTATTATGGCAATATTCTGGGTTTAGAACAGGTTAAGCTCAATAGACAGCATTTGTGGCATAATGTTGATTACCACAAACATTTATTTAGACTCGTCCTTTGTTTTCTTTAAAAAAAATGTATTTCCCCCTTTCTCCCCAATTTGAAATGCCCAATTCCCACGACTTAGTAGGTCCTCATGGTGCCGCCGTTACTCGCCTCAATCCGGGTGGCGGAGGACAAGTCTCAGTTGCCTCCACTTCTGAGACCGTCAATCCGTACATCTTATCACGTGACTCGTTGTGCACGACACCGCGGAGACTCACAGCATGTGGAGACTCATGCTACTCTCTGCGATTCACGCACAATTTACCATGAGAGCGAGAACCACTAATCGTGACCACGAGCAGGTTCCCCATGTGACTCTACCCTCCCTAGCAACCGGCCAATTTAGTTGCTTAGGAGACCTGGCTGGAGTAAAAAAAAAAAGCAGAAATGGAGATTACAGTGAGGCACTTTCAATGGAAGTGAATGGGACCAATTGTTGGACGATTTAAAATGCAGAAATGTGAAGCATAACATTTTATAAAAGGCCTTTTTTTTTAAAAACGGGATGGGCATTTTTCAACCACTGAACACAATTTTCCTACTACATTGAGATTCCCTTCTTTCATTGGTTATTTGAATAATGTTCATCGTAGTTTGAAAACCATAGAGGTTACCAAAGCGCTTTACAGTGTGTAGCATTTACCCATTCACATGCACACTCATATGCCAATGGCAGCAGAGCTTGTGGTTCAGGGGTTCAGTGTCTTGCCCAATGACACTTCTATATGTGGAGTCATGTGGGCCGGGAATCTAATCGCCAATCCTGCGATTAGTGTCCGACCCGCTCTACCACCTGAGCCACAGATGCCCACAAATGCCCATTATTGTTCTGCAAAGACCTATACGTCAATTTTATCACACTAAAATCATGTTAACATGCATATTGTTTATGCCTTGTGGCTATACTTTTGAAAAAGTGAGTATTTTAACGTTTACAGATTGGTGCCATTAACTTCCATTGGAAGTGCTTCACTGGAGTGGTGAGTCAAAATTATATATATTTTTTTTTTGTGGTTTTCAACATTATGCCAGAAATGCTTTCAATTGAGCTTAATTTAAAATCTAGGCATAGGTATAGCTGCAGGCCGGAGACCTCCAAATGGGGGCAGAATCCCCTAAAGAGGGCAGGGTTACTCCATAAGGGGACGGGTCTACCCCAAAAGGGGGTTGCGCCAACTACAAAAGAGGGTGTCATTTCCACTCACAGATAGGGTTAGGTTAGTGGCTCCCTATATAATTTCTGGTGGTTTGGAGCTACCTCCCCTTTTTAGAGCAATGCCAGCAACTATATCCTTCTCCCCCCAGCCCCCCCCTTACACCATCTACACTGGGTGCATACGTTGATGCAACCCGCCGCAACGGCTCAAGGATGTCTATACTGGACAGAGAACGTTCTAGACCATTTAATTGTCTTGTTGGTAGAAGTAGTGCCAGTTTGTGCAGCAAAAAAATGTAATGGAATATCCGTTTACTGTCGCCGTAATACGATGCACCACAATGGACGCTTCCATTGACAGCTTCAATGATTATAATGGGATCTATTTGCTTTTGATGTGATGCATCGCTCGCATCTTTTGTAGACAGGGTGTTAGACCCGGCCATGAGTTAACCCAGAATATTCCTTAATTAAGTAGATAAAGCAACAGTAAATTTCTTCTCAGATATGTATATGTTTTTTTCAAAAAGTTAATAACATAATTCTTATTGGGGGATATATTGAATAATATAACCACTCCTTGCTACTGTGACTTTCTTAACAGGACTCGACTTGACTTGCTTGAGGTGAGCCACAGACTTGTCTTGCTTTATTTGCAGTGCACCACTGGAACATAAAACTTGTCTCAAGACTTGAAGGTGTGGACTTGAGACTCACTCCCACCTCTGGCACAATATGATAACAGAGAAGTCAAAGTTCCTTCAAGGAAAGTCAGTTCACTCAGCGGCCATCATCGGGCAGCTATTATCTATGTAGGTTATAATCGTCATACAAGTACAGCTTCTGTCTGCTTGAAGGGGGAAAGATCGAACTCTCCAAAACTGTTGGTCAAGAAGATTACATTTCAAAAAGATACTTAAAATCAGTAGTAAAAAAAAACAATGGGATCACATATTGTGCTTCTTTTTAGTTGATGGCGCAAAAACTGTATTTTTCAAAACACATTTCTTGTTTTAGCTTAAACGTAACATCGCCATTTTAAGTGTTACGATTTCTGTTTTTCATCATGTGGAATATACTGTATGTTCTGATTGGCTGTGATTGTGTCACATATTGCAACAGTTTCACATTCAGTGTGGATGGACAAAATACACCTGTTTAGGACACATTTATGTCAATGTATCCTATTGTTGAGAATCAGAACTTTGTCAATTATATAAGATGGTAATCAGGGCTGGACTGGTAATCTGGCATACCGGGCATTTTCCCTGTGGGCCGATACACTTTGGGGCCAATCGGGGGCGGACTGGCCATTGGCAGAACCAAGCGGGCCGGTGTATCGGCCGTTAAACAGGCCGAGATAGGCTAAAATGAGCCGCTGCGTTATGCAGAATGGACCACAAAATGGAGACACAATATGCAGAAGAGAACGCAGAATTGCAGATTTTGGGCCTGTTGCTATGTAAAGTCCCGGGCCGATTTCTCTTCCCGGTCCAGCCCTGATGAGAATGCATTTAAAGTGTAAATAATTCTCAAATTCATCTTTTCATTTTTGCACTCACATTCCAAACCAGTTAAACTGGATGCATCGTTTTTGCTGAGCCAAATCAAAGCAGCGGAGTTTAAGAACGTTGAAGAAACTGTAGCCGACCATGTTGGAGATGGTGTCATTGCCACTGAGAAGACACTGTTTAAATCTAATAGAGTAAAGACAATACAACAATTATTTGCATTGTATTTGCAAACACATATCAGAAGAATACTAGGTGGACTAAGTCCAAATCAAAACGCACAATACATACATTAATTCTGTGCACTTTCAGCCCACTGAAACACAAATGCATTTTTTATTTCTCGACAGTTAAATATGCAATGTCTTATGCCATGCCCACACAAGTCATATATGGGTGAATGACTAAAGGAAAAGATGAGTTATGATACTTAAGAGTCTCGCCTGAGGTCCTAAATAATGACTCCCCTCTCTGGAATGTGAAAGACCCCACAAGCGCTCTGTGCTCACCTGTGGTCGCAATCACAATGGGAGATGGTGAAGAAGGTGGGGTTGAAGACGCCGAAGTTTACAGAGAAGGAGCGAATGATGTGCTCACAATGATCATGCTCTCGACAGCATCTATCTGCATGTTCAAACATACCTAGATAATAAAAACACATAGGCCTACTTATTGTCCGCACAAGCTTGCAAACATTGTAATATGTAATATAGGTCAAACGAACACTATGAGTGGCACTATGAGATGTTACCCAATATTTGATATAACTTTAGTATTACTGGAGCCACTACTTGCACTAATGCTTGCATTAATATATTTTAAGTTTGATCAACAAACTACGTGCATGAATTCACAATAATTGAATATGTATGTGGGGATGCAGCTTGAGTTGTGTCATGCTGTTGTGACTGATGTAAATCCATGCTGACTTCATCAAATCACTTTATTGTCATGACGACACCATATAAACAAGTGTAACTGAGTGAAAGTCTGGAGTGCAGTTGCACTCAACATTATGGAAAAAAACAAAATTCTATTCTATTCTATGGGAATTCTAATGGAATATTCCGGGTTAAATATAAGTTATGCTTAATTGAAAGAAAGCAAGGGGTCTGGGTAGCGAGTATTGACGCTGACTACCACCCTTGGAGACGCGAGTTAGAATCCAGGGTGTGCTGAGTGACTCTAGCCAGGTGTCCTAAGCAACAAAATTGGCCCGGTTGCTAGGGAGGGTAGAGTCACATGGGGTAACCTCCTTGCAGTGGTGATTAGTGGTTCTCGCTCTCAATGGGGTGTGTGGAAGAGTCGCATGAACCTCCACATGCTGTGAGTCTCCACGGTGTCATGGACAATGAGTCACGTGATAAGATACGCAGATTAACGGTCTCAGAAGCGGATTGAGGTGACTAACCGCACCACCACAAGGACCTACTAAGTAGTGGGAATTGGGCAATCTGGGTTACAGTGAGGCATTTACAATAGAAGTGAATGGGGCCAATCTGTAAACGTTACAATACTCATCGTTTCAAAAGTATAGACACAAGATTTAAACAATATGCATGTTAGCATCATTTTACTGTGATAAAATCACTTTCTAACCTTTTCTGCGTAAAGTGAAATCCAATTTTTCAACTTTGTTGCCATGACGACATACTGCCGTAAAACATGTAATCTTTGTAAATTAAGATTTTGACATCTATTGACAAATATTTGACAAATTATACAAATAATACAAGTTTTAACAGAATAATTAATTTAAGTGTTTTTATAAAATTATAATCTTCACACTTCTGCCTTTAAACCGTCCAAAAATTGGCCCCATTCACTTCCACTGTAAGTGCCCTATCATTGTACCCTCCATTTTTTTTTTTTTAAGAAAAGGAGGGACAAGTTAAACTTATTTTTTTGTGGTAATCACTCTGTTGGTTAAATTAAACTTGAAATATTGAAACCAGGAATATTCGTATATCTAGTCATCCAATTGATTTAACTGTATTTCCCCAATTTTCTGTAGCCTATATGTATTAAAACAATTGGTATCATGTGAGGTAACCCAAATTAAACGGTAGTCAATTGAATACGATCATCTTGGGAAAATATACACAATCTTCAAATTATAATGCAGCAATATTTGAGTAAACCAATATGATGGCATCTTGCATCCCTCTTGTGAAGGTAAACCTACCCAGCTGTTCGTAGTTGTTGGCACTGGTGCCTCTGCCACACCAAAGCGTTCCCGGTAAAACCCACGCGCGTTTCTGGCGATTTTTTGCACTGGAATCTAGCTGCTTTACGTCTTTCTGCAAAGTGAAACCGTCAAGAGGACTCCTTTTAATTTTACAACGGCTTTCTTCCTCCAATAGCACGCTTAAGTTGAAGTGAAGTAACTTTTCTGCGTTGTCCAAACGATCGCAGAGTGACAAATACCGTTCTATCAAAGTCCCGTCACTGATCGTGAAACAGTCTTCAACGCGTCGCTCCGACGTCCATTGACTCCAGTAATAGAGAAGAGATGCTGAAGCGTCCAGTGATTTGATCAGGAAACTCACCTGAAAGCTCCCGTGGTCTGGTTTTATGACGAGGCAAAATGGTATTTTATCGCCAACGTTTTTAACCGTTACCGCATTGCAACAGAATACAACGAGGAAAAACGGAATCGCGTAAAACAAACTCCCGATTCCCGAAGATTGAAAATACTGCGACATCGTTGCGAAGTTGCGACGCTAATCTGAGACGCTTTGAAGACGCTCAATTTTTAAAACGCTCATGACGGTAATTTGTCGACCGCTATAATTGACGCTGATATGATCAGGGTGGTACAGACACATAAAATATTAATTTGCAAAACGTTAAGATGCCATTCAGACTCTTTAAGTGTTAAAATAGAGAGAGAGAGAGAGAATTCCCGACCGGTTCCTTTTTCAAATATTGTTATGTGAAATCAAGTGTCCTGTACAAGAGAAGAACCTCCCAATGAATTCTATCTTTTGAACCATTTCTTGACACTGTATCTGTCTGTTCACAAGGCGAACTGAAATTTGAGTTACATGTTAAAACTTGTAATTTACTGAGATGAAATGACAAGTGGCATGACGCCAAATAATCTGAAAACCCTTAAATGTGCAGGCCCAAGCATTTCTCAAAAAGTTTGCATGAAAATAGTCTAATCATAGAAGCCACCAGCAACCAGTGATAACAAATAAAATAAAAGTAAAGCTAAATCCTTACTTTTCACGAGACATGCAATGTCCAAACCCTGCTTGCAGTCATAGCTTCATCTCAGAGATGTCTGTTTTTAGATATTGCCCTCTGGAAAGCATTGCATCCTAATTTATCTGTTAAACATATTTATTTAAAATAAAAATAAAAAACATCTTTAAAAAATCATAAACGTCTCAAAGACATCTCCTGAACATCTTAAAAAGATCAGATTTACAAACAATCTAAATCATAAACGTCTCAAATACATCTGCTGAACATCTTAAAAAGATCAGATTTACAAAAATTCTAAATTCTAAACGTCTCAAAGACATCTGCTGAACATCTTAAAAAGATCAGATTTACAAACATTCTAAATCATAAACGTCTCAAATACATCTGCTGAACATCTTAAAAAGATCAGATTTACAAACAATCTAAATCATAAATGTCTCAAATACAGCTGCTGAACATCTTAAAAAGATCAGATTTACAAAAATTCTAAATTATAAACTTCTCAAAGACATCTGCTGAACATCTTAAAAAGATCATATTTACAAACATTCAAAATCATAAACGTCTCAAATACATCTGCTGAACATCTTAAAAAGATCAGATTTACAAACATTCAAAATTATAAACGTCTCAAAGACATCTGCTGAACATCTTAAAAAGATCAGATTTACAAACATTCTAAATCATAAACGTCTCAAATACATCTGCTGAACATCTTAAAAAGATCAGATTTACAAACATGCTAAATCATAAACGTCTCAAATACATCTGCTGAACATCTTAAATAGATCAGATTTACAAACATTCTAAATCATAAATGTCTCAAATACAGCTGCTGAACATCTTAAAAAGATCAGATTTACAAAAATTCTAAATTATAAACTTCTCAAAGACATCTGCTGAACATCTTAAAAAGATCATATTTACAAACATTCAAAATCATAAACGTCTCAAATACATCTGCTGAACATCTTAAAAAGATCAGATTTACAAACATTCAAAATTATAAACGTCTCAAAGACATCTGCTGAACATCTTAAAAAGATCAGATTTACAAACATTCTAAATCATAAACGTCTTAAATACATCTGCTGAACATCTTAAAAAGATCAGATTTACAAACATGCTAAATCATAAACGTCTCAAATACATCTGCTGAACATCTTAAATAGATCAGATTTACAAACATTCTAAATCATAAACGTCTCAAATACATCTGCTGAACATCTTAAAAAGATCAGATTTACAAACAATCTAAATCATAAACGTCTCAAATACATCTGCTGAACATCTTAAAAAGATCAGATTTACAAACAATCTAAATCATAAACGTCTCAAAGACATCTGCTGAACATCTTAAAAAGAACAGATTTACAAACATTATAAATCATAAACATCTCAAAGACATCTGCTAAACATCTTAGGTGTAACTTTTCCCCACTTTTGAGATGTGTGCAGTTTCATGAGTTTTCGAGCAAGTTTAGGCATGAAAAAAGTGAAATTTCAAATCTAACTTTGTCAGGCCGCCACGAACATGCCCTTCAACAAAAGCTTCGCAATTTAACATCACCAAGACCGTTATATTAAGACTGACTAAATATTATGGTGATTAAATCTCTGGGTGGAATTTGTTTAAGTACAAGACAAGTACAAGAGGATTTGGCTGTTGCCAGTAAGTGGCACTATGACTATAACTGAATATTAGTATTCAGGTCGAATCTATTATCAAACATGTGCAGTCTGGGGTAGATTGCACATTGTATGTATGAGTTATAACAACTTCCTGTTTCATGGCGAAACATAAAAATTTGTCAGACCGTCACAGCCACGCCATGCAGTGAAAACTCAAAAGCTTCGCAATTTAACATCGCCAAGGCCTTAAGATTAGAATAGCAAATATGAAGTAGATCCGATGAAATCTCTAGGAGGAATTTGTTAAAGTATGAGGCCTGGAAATAGCAAAATTGAAGAGAAAAATAAAAATGGCTGACTTCCTGTTGAGTTTAGGGCATGGGTCCAAGAGACTTTTTTGTAGGTATTGGTATGTTACATATGTGTTCCGAATGTCGTATGTGTAGGTGAAACATTGCGTAAATCGCACATCATTGAACTTTGTAGGTGGCGCTATCGAGCCATTTTGCCACACCTAATTCTGAAACCCATATCAGATGTAATTTTTCGGCACTCCTGATGTGTGTGCAAAGTTTCATGAGTTTTCGAGTATGTTTAGGCCCTCAAAAATGCAATTCATTTGGAAAAACCATAGGTGCTCAGGCCCTAATATACGCCTAGAAAACAATAGGGTCTTCACACCATCAGTGCACGGGCCTTAATAAGTGCCCATGAGCAAAGATGGCAGCAACTTTGAGATTAATTGAAATACTAACAGATAGTTTTCTCTGTGCATTTCAGACCTCACTGGATCACACGGGTCACTGAACAAATTTGCTTGTCCACATATACAAAAACAACACTGCCATGTGCTCCACCAGTAGCACATAGACACACTACAGACAATACAGAGCATGACATTTGCATGAGTAAAATGAGAACTGCTGAACAAGGGAAGTTAATTTGCAATGCAAGTCCGCTAGCAGCACGCTGGTGCTTCAGGAGTGTTTTCAAAGAAGCAAAAGTATGGTCTCTCCACTGACTTCCTTTCACTGATATGTTTTTAATGTCTTTGGTGCCTGTTTATAGACAGCTCAATATGAGGACTCTCCATAGATATAATGATTTTTCTATTCTATCCCCGAAACCTAACCCTCACAAAAAACTTTTAGCATTTTTACTTTTTCAATAAAACATAGTTTAGTAAGATTTTTAAGCGATTTGAATTATGGGGACACTAAAATGTCCTCATAAACCAAATTTATAGCAGAATACCCTTGTAATTACCAGTTTGTAACCCCCCAAAAAATGTCCTTGTAAACCACTTAAACCTACACACACACACACACACACACCCACACACACCACCTAAATATTATATGAGGTGTTTTCCATGCATTTTGTATGAGGTTTGGATTTGGGACATGTCCAAATATAGTTTAAAACCCTGGTTTAGCCTAAATTAAGCTGTCATTCAGTGCTGGCTCACTTATTTGGGACATAAATGTTAGTTTAGTTAGTTATTAATGGGGTTCAGTGTGTTAAAAAAAAAATCTGAATTTTATTTACAGTACTTCTCTTCCAACCATGCTGTGAAAAGGGTCCAAATGATATCACTTACTGGTATAGGTCTGCTGCTAAGAAGGGTCTGTCTACATCTTGCAAGACTCCAAGACATGCCCACTACAAGTTACAGAAACCTTGTTACAGGAACGTTGTCTCGTTTCGCTGTGTACTGTACTAACTGTATATGGTTGAACGACAATAAAAACCACTTGAATTGACTTGACTATTGAAGATATATTTTTTTAGGTTGTTTGCTCATCTGGAATATGTATATAAGATGTTTCTTCTTGGATGTCAATAATATATTCAGCAGATGTCTTTGAGACGTTTATGATTTAGCATGTTTGTAAATCAGATCTTTTTAAGATGTTCAGCAGATGTATTTGAGACGTTTATGATTTTGAATGTTTGTAAATCTGATCTTTTTAAAATGTTCAGCAGATGTCTTTGAGATGTTTATGATTAAGGATGTTTGTAAATCTGATCTTTTTAAGATGTTCAGCAGATGTATTTGAGACGTTTATAATTTAGAATGTTTGTAAATCTGATCTTTTTAAGATGTTCAGCAGATGTATTTGAGATGTTTATGATTAAGGATGTTTGTAAATCTGATATTAGATGTTCAGCAGATATCTTTGAGATGTTTATGATTTAGAATGTTTGTAAATCTGATCTTTTTAAATTGTTAAACAGATGTTAATCAGAATGTGATGCTTTCTAGATTAAAAGATCTAAAACAGACATTTCAGAGATGTACGTGTGATTTCTGGGAACCATAACCACAATTTCCTTTACGTAGAAAATAGCTACCCTGGAGCATTCCGAAGATGGCTGCAGAGTTAATTGACTTGCCTTTGTAGCTTCAAAAATCACATAAAGGAAACATAGAAATAATCCATAAAACACCAGTGGTTTAATCCATGCCTTCAGAAGCAATGTAATAGTCTGGATGAGGTGTAGCTGAGGCTAGTCAGAGTCAGTGTGGTCAGACTTCAGGACCACCCGCAGGTCAGAGCATACACCAGACACAGGCAGTCAGTCACATGCCAAGTTCAGGAATTTACGTTGAGATGACTTTGTCAGATTAAAAGGATAGTTCACCCAAATATGAAATTTCAGTCATCATTTACTCACCCTCATGCCATTTCAAACCTGTATGACCTTCTTCTGCAGAACACAAAAGAATATATTTGAAGCATGTTGGTAGCCAAATAGTTTTGGGTTCCCGTCGACTTCCATTGTATTTTTTTTTTTGGTCTATACTATGAAAACTGTTTGGTTACCAACATGCTTCAAAATATCATATTTTGTGTTCAGAAGAAGGAAGTCAGTCATACAGGTTTGGATGTTTAAAATGTTGGTTCATGTGTGTTCTTGTTGTTGATGGCTCTGGCATTTATATTGTGATTATACACTAATGGTTCTTGTGTTATAAATAGATGTATCAAAGGATGACACAGAGACCTCTTGTTCTGAGAAAGACAGTGAGCCAGAGCTGCCAGGAGATGTTCAACACTTATAAACACTTATAAAGTCTTTCCTCTCTGTAAGTACTGTGTGAAATACGTATTTTTTTTGCTACTGTATCTTGTCTCCTTGGTACTTAAGCTTTATTTTCTAAAAATATTTAGGATGGTCAACACTTGTAGACACAAACTGTGTGAGTGTGTGTGTGTTATTACTATCAATACCAGAAAAACAGCTTATAAATCATACATACCAAATTTTGTTTACATTTAAATATTTAGGTGATGGATAGGTTTAAGGGATAGAAAATACAGTTCGTACAGTATAAAATTAATTATGGAAATTCCCCATAAAACATGGAAACCCAACATAGTGCGTGTGTGTGTGTGTGTGTGTGTGTGTGTGTCTGTGTGTGTGTGTAGACCCCCGAAAGTAGCAGTGGCCACCCCAAATATAAAACTCTAGTTCCGCCACTGCCAGTGCTGCATCTAACGTCTGCTAGCTAGCTAACTAAATGAACCTAAGATAACATCAAGTCTGTGAGCTAATCTTGACTAGCAACAAAATGTCTATTGTGACAATAGCTGTGTTTGCACCTTATTTATAAAGCCAGTCTGAAAACATGTACCTTTCAAAAACCGGACACAACTGCAAAACGTTAGCTAACTAATTGTTGCAATGTAATGCATGACAATGAACAAACTTGTAGGTGCACTTCATAATGAAAAAAAACCCTTTGAGCCTGCACGTGCCACATCTAGCTCCCAATCTCTCCTCGCATTTACATTCTCCCTTCCCTCTTGGGCCACAAGGGGGGCCCCCTATAAATGTCTATAATTGAGCCATAACAGCTACCTGAGTCTTAATGTTATTATTAATAATAATAATGGCAGCTTTTAGTATATTAAAAAATAAAATAAAAATGATCTTAATTTTTGGGGCCCCCTGGTGGCTTGGCTAAGGGGCCCTAAGCTGCTACTCATACCACTTATATATAGCTAGAAACTGCCCTGGCGATAGTAAATTGTCCAATGAATCTAGCTGGGAATAGTAGGTCCGGGTATTTCTTGCCTACTATTTTCTGAATACTGAGGACTTGGACACCCTTTTCCATTGGCATACTGTTTTCGGCATTCTAGATAAAAGGGAAGCTTGCATTTTCGGATGCAGTTTTTATGTTGCCACTGTTACGAATGGTCTTGCACGTGATCTTGTGTACAGGCCGGGTTCAGGCTTCAACATAATTCCCGTGCAGACCTCTACTTCCTGAGTCACTATTTTAGGAAATGTTTCATTTATTAGTAACGAGGTAAAGTCACACATCTAAACGTTACATTTTTGGTAATTAAAATTGGTTGAAAGTTATTTATTTTAAATGTTTAAACATATATATTACAATGAATTGGAAATCAATTCTAAAGATCATTTTTAAAATAGTCTATTTTAGATATTTTCATCTGGAAAGCATCACAAATCAGAGCAAGTTCTGAGCATATAGGGGCCCTGAGCGAAATCCTACTTTGAGGCTCCCCAGCATCCCCAAAATAAAAATAAAAAATGAACTTGCTTTGCACTGCCCCCTGTTGGCTCAGGGGCCCAAAGCGGCCACCTATAACGCTTATAGCTTGAAATGGCCCAGTGACAATCTATTTAACATCTGATAAACATCTTAAAAAGATCATATTTACCAACATTTTAAATCATAAACGTCTCAAAGACGTTTGCTGAATGTTTTATTGACAACCGAGAGATGTCATACAGACGAATTGCAGATGAGCAAACAACGTCTTCCAGATGTAAACACACACATCAAATAAACATGGGTGATATATGTGTGCTAGGTGCCCTTCCTCAATCCTGAATATGTGGTTACATCCCCTGATAGCACACATACATCACCCGGATGTCTGTTTGAAGTGTTTGCTCATCTGCAAATCACCCATAAAACGCTTATTCCCCTCGGATGTAAATAAGACATTCAGCAGATGTCTCTGAGATGTTTGCTAATCTGATCTTTTTTAAGACGCTTATTCCCCTCGGATGTAAATAAGACATTCAGCAGATGTCTCTGAGATGTTTGCTAATCTGATCTTTTTTAAGACGCTTATTCCCCTCGGATGTAAATAAGACATTCAGCAGATGTCTCTGAGATGTTTGCTAATCGGATCTTTTTTAAAATGCTTATTCCCCTCGGATGTAAATAAGACATTCAGCAGATGTCTCTGAGATGTTTGCTAATCGGATCTTTTTAAGATGCTTATTCCCCTCGGATGTAAATAAGACATTCAGCAGATGTCTCTGAGATGTTAGCTAATCTGATTTTTTTTAAGCTGCTTAGGAGATGCTATTTAGAAAGCGATGCTTTCTAGATGAAACACTCTTAAACAGATATCTCGGAGACGTATGCGTGCTATCTGGGTCGTAATGTAAATGGTAAATGGGCAGTCATAAATGTGTGATGATTGCTTTTTAAAACAATATTCATCTGTGCATCCTGTGGTGCAAACACTGTTCTTATGCTGCCTTTACATTACAGGGTAACAATGAAAGTGCTAAACTTAATAGAGGGTTTATAAGCACCATAAAGGCAAGCACTTCCTCCACCACCACCATCTCCTGAAGAATTGGAGACAGTTCCTCTTATAACAAGAAAAATGAATACATCCCAATATAGACCAGGACTTGTATGACAGCATACACAGGAAGGCTACACTGACTAAACCTGCTCTGATGACGAAGGGTAGCCCGACTGAAATATTTAGGTGTTTTCTCTGAATTTTAATGTGCAAAAGCATAATTAACACGCCAACGAGCCAACCCGCTCTCTTCTGCATGCGCATTCACTGGCTCTCCGCACACTACACGGACCTCACTGAGTAGTCCGCATCATTTTCAGTCGCCTTCCCTCAAGAGTGGGCTGTGTGCATCAGGTAAGCGCATCAAGACATCTTCGAGACACTATTTTGCACCATCGTTTTATTAATGCACATTCCAAACGCGTTTATTAATACAAAAGCTGGACACGATGACAATCCTTAATTCATTCTCTGAATTGCGCGCAATTTGCGTCTCATTTGCGTCTCGTGCAGATCATGAAAAGATCCAACGCGTGCATGAAAAGGGATTTGTGACTTTACGTCATATAATCAGACGGATAGGCTTATTGATTTATATTGTAGTGAATGCACGAATTTATTCTGCCCTCAGTCATCCATTCATCCGACATGAATGAACAACAGTCAGCTGCTGTGGTACTGTAAGGAGACATGCCATAGAAGCATTTGAGGGTATTATGTATCATTGATGACGGTAAATACCCACATGTTTGTGTGTTTTCTCTCTAGATGAGTAAGGTGTGTCATGTCAATGCAGTTTCTGTCAGATCGTGTTGAATCAATAGATGATTCTCGACCGGTCGAAGCATTATTACGCAGCAAGGCTGCTGCTTTTCATCCCTTAGAGAGTCAGTAATACTATATTGAAGGGATTTTAGTGTAAATGACTGTGTACTTGCTTCTAATGATATCCAAATTTTAGTTTTGTGTAGAGATTGTTTTTTTTTTTTTTTAACATTCATATCGACATATTGTGGCATGCTTGGGCGCACAGTATTGCTTTTTTTTTTTTTTTTTTTTTTTTTTGCATCAATCTGTTTCTATTTTCTGTGCCTCCTGCAAGAGCATGCTGCTTTATGCATTATGCATTATTACATGCATTACAGGCAGTAGCTAGTGGGGTGAAAGGTGGTAAAGATTCCAGGGGCCCAAAGGTACTGGGGGCCCCACAATAAATTCGAAACTGTATTTTTTTGAATAGGAAATGGGCCCAGAGCAATATACAGTCAGGGGGCACAGATTACCTCGCTACGGCCCTGATTACAGGTCATGTGTATGTGCACAGAGGGACGTGGGAGTGGTGTGGATTTTGGCAGTAAGATGGGGATGCATAAAGATTTTAAGGCTTCTTTAGTTTGATTAGAAGTCCATTAATTGATTGCTATTCATCGCAGGAGTAGGTGCCTTTAATTTTAATTTCATGAACTGCAGCCCACTGTTAATCGCAGTGTACATTTTTGGCTTTCCTTAATAAGAAACTGTTCTTGTTTCTGGCAAATAGTTACCCATATTTTTTACAAAACAGTGTGTGCAATTTCCTGGTAATACAGAACATAAAAAAAAAAAAAAAAAATTGTCTGATTTAGTGCATTAAAAGATGAATTTGATGTGCATTGCAGGGATTTTAACAACATGTTCAGAAAAATGGCACTATGTGAAAAACACATATGTTAAATAAAAAGTGAAAAATACTACAATAATGGCCTTTTTCTTATATGTAACATAATTCCCCAAATACTAGTGGATAAAAAAAAATAAA
The DNA here is from genome assembly GCA_032164185.1 of Moxostoma hubbsi. NCBI lineage: Eukaryota > Metazoa > Chordata > Actinopteri > Cypriniformes > Catostomidae > Moxostoma > Moxostoma hubbsi. The sequence goes on along the minus strand of JAVLUX010000002.1, from coordinate 7,076,703 downwards.
AAATGGATTTATTTAGTTTTATCCCCCTTTCTCCCAATTTGGAATGCCCAATTTCCACTACTTAGGCCCTCGTGGTGGTGCGGTTACTCACCACAATTCGTGTGGTGGAGGACAAGTCTCAGTTGCCTCCGCTTCTGAGACCGTCAATCCGCGCATCTTATCACGTGACTCGTTGTGCACGACACCGCGGAGACTCACAGCATGTGGAGGCTCATGCTACTCTCCACAATCCACACACAACTCTGAAAAATGATGATGATGATGAATAATAACAATAATGCACATTTTTGGTATGTGGTTTTCTCATACCCAACTACACACATACACACATAAAAGAATAAGCCCAATAAATTAATAAAAACTCTACACATAGTAAACAAAACAGAATAAATAGAAAAAAAAAACGGAATAAATGCAGTAAAACAGCAATTTCAACATAGAAGAAATAAGCAATTAAGCAACTAAATAGAAAGCCAGCAGTGTAAACTGTGATTATGATATTATAAAATGACAATAAAATTGTATTGTTTTTACCATACAGATACTACTACACTTCTAAACTGATTTACATAAATATTGGTACCCTATATTTGTTTTTTGTCATACAGGTTAAGTGAGAGCTCTGGCCTTACCTACACACATATATGGCAACATTTACTGTAATAGTAAAGAGCTGAGTATGTTTATTAAAACATTAAACTGCTGAATTGGTCTTCAAGCATCAAAAGTGCTTTCTAAATTATTTGACGGCTGTAGTAATTGGTTCTATACTACCTAGGAGTAATAGGTATTGCAAAGTCATCAGTATGTAATATTGCTTTGTGTAGTATCGTAACTGAAGAGAGCTGTCATAACAGTGTTCACTGATGAGGGTTACTATCTGAGTGCACTTTACAGGTGACATCTAGGATCCGTATCGGATCCATTTAGTTAATACTGTTGCTTGACTAAAATAATGAGCATTTCTCAGCAAAAATTACAATTCAAGTGTATTAAAGTGTACGATTATTTGTGCAATTAACATACAATGCCACATAAGTGATACACTTCTTTTTATGTCACAGCTTCTGGATTGTGTGCATGTTAAATAATTTTTATAAGTTTAAATAATATCTGTTTCTGTTGATTGAATTGTTCATCACCACTTGAGACATACCGATTATCGGTTTGACCGATATTTTTAACCGATAGTCACATTTTTAATGGTAAAATGTAAATTTCTCAGTTGTTTCTGAATTATTGATGCATTAATACAGATTTGATGCTGCCGGATATTGACTCAGAAGCAGATCTGTAAATACAATTATACTTGACTGTTAACTGTTAATTAACTGCTTGTTATGATTTCTATGCCGATATATCCACCACGCAGGAAAAAATATGCATATTTTCACTCATTTTTGTGAGGCAAGTTTCTTATTTTGGGCTTGTTTTTCCAGACCATGTTGACCCAACCCTTAGCACAGAGTACTGTTATTTTAAAGAACATTATTAACTGTTGTTTTAACCGGTAACCCTTTGGATTGGAGGCTGCAGAACTTTTGAACCGGAACGAAAAAATACAGTTTTTGCTCAAAGCGAACCAAAATGAAAAAATATTTCATTTTAGTCTCTGCTTTTTAGACTGTGCACAATATTGGTCAATCTCTAATCACCACTGCTTGTTCTAAACTGATCTCAGGTCGTAATGCCATGTCAACACTGATACATTTTCATTTGGAAATGCATTGATTTCGCTACATTTACACCTCTTGTCACTCGTAGCGTTTTCACTGCATTCTTGAACATTTTTAGATCAGTTTGCAGTTTTGCGAAGTTTTGCAAAGAGTGGCTACTCTGCATATTATTAGCCTTAATTCATTTTTTAATTCGCTCAAACTTGGAATATTATATATTCGTATGATGATCAGTAGGGATGCACCAATGTATCAGCTGCCAATAGTAAAATAACAAACAAACAAACAAAAACATCTACATATCGGTTATTAGCATTAATAACTGATGGTTAATCTACAATGAATTATCAACACACTTTGTTAAAATTCAATTGTGAATTCAATGTACAATCCAGAAATAATGATTGTGCAGAATAATGCCACAGTATGTAGAAGGGTTGGCACTCCTAAGAACATGTAATATTTCATTTGTATTCTGTCTCGTTCTCGTGTCAATGTGTAAAAAATGGCATAAACGGACGTGACAGTTGTGAAAGCGGCGCTTACTTATACACGATACATGACACGTTGAAACCAGCAGAGTTTGACCTTTGAGACATCAGTATAATATCCATTAATGCTGCATGATTGATTGAATTAAGACTGAAATCACTATATGGTCTGGCACGATTACTGAACCCTTAAAGGTTATGTTTTAAAACATAGTGTGCATTCAGCGCTACATTCAGCACTGTGTGAGCAAGCGGCGCCCTCTAGCGGTCTGGACAGCATTATCTATTGTCGATTCTAACAATATAAAACAAAATTTAAAAGGGGGTTTTGTTTCTTTGGTTAAATCTTTTTTATTTTTCCATGATGTGGTTGATATTTCCATGGAATTGCCTAACATATGCACGGCATAAATGTGTAATGTTCTATCATAAACGACACATACGCATGAAATGCCAAAACAGATGTGCAATGTTTTAGAAGTACAAAATAACCTTTATAACCTATTACATTTTTATTTATTTTTTTATTGATATTGGCCAAACATTTTCATATAGGTGCATCCCTAATAATCAGAACATATTGACATATAATTTATTTATACTTGGCCAGGATCTTAAGATTATATTTGCATCTGACCATTAAGACTTAATTTCATACGTCTGTGGTCACAGGCTATTAAAAGATGCTTTTTGCTCACAGAGCCTGTGGACTACTTAGACATTACCCAAGAGACATGGAAAGAATCAGTGCACCACACCCTGTTGGCTAGTATGTAGTACGGACGTAAAGGCACATTGCCCAAGTAATGCCAATAAAAAAAGGACATGTGGAAGACTAATGCATTGAAGAAAAGAAGCCATCAGCCCAGTATTGTGAGGTTAACCTCAGGACTAGAAAAGCCTTCTTCTAACGCAGAAATATTGTGAAGTCATGGAACATTCTCTCAGTTCATGATGTAGTGAGGTTAGTTCATGATTACTTTAATGCGCTATTGGCTAGATGCCCTTCAGTCACCGCAACTTCAGTTGGTGCAAACTGCTGAAGTCAGAGTTCTTGATTTATATTTACATTTATTAATTTGGCAGATGTTTTTTTTCCAAAGTGGCTTGCAAATGAGAAATAGAAACTTGCTTTGAAGTGAGCTTTGACAGAGTGAAACAGTAGTAAAATAGCTTTTAAAGTTTAGCGTTAAACAGCATTTGCAACCCATTTTACTTCCATTATGTGATGCATTTGTGCTTGAAACAAAATATTCAATGAAATAAATATATTGTGCACAAATATGCATCAAGTACATACTGTAAATAGGTTCATTTTTGATTTCATGTACACTCATAATTGTCACGTTTATTTGCTCTTACTTCACAGTTCTCAGTGATTGGTTGACAATGACAGACGCTGTGATGGGCACTAAAGGTGTCCACGTGCAGTCTGGACCCGGTCTTGGAGCTGAGCTGACTGATGAGGAGAAGGAGATTATCAACAGCGTAATCGCCCGTGCTGAAAAGATGGAGGTGATGGAGCAAGAGAGGATCGGGTAAGATGAGAGATCACATGTTTATTGATTGTCAGCACCAGGGCTGGACTGGGAAGAGAAATCGGCCCGGGATTTTACATGGCAACTGGCCCAGAAGTTGTTTAGCGAGTGGGGTGGGGGGGGGCGGGGGTGTTAGTGGGGCTCTGGGTTCGCTGTCCTTTTCTGCATATCGTGGCGCCGTTTTGTGCTCCATTCTGCATAACGGCCCATTCGTCACGTTTTGCGGCCGACTCACTGGCCCGCTAGGTTCTACCACTGGCCAGTCCGCCCCTGATTTGCCCCAAAGTGCGTTGGCTACTCAGACACTAAAGTTGACACATACCTCTGGTATTTACTGACCCGGGACCTCATTCCACCCCCGTACCTCATCCTCAACTACAGTGAATAATCAGTATCCCACATGCGTGTACGCATACATACACATGTATATTTATTACTCAGGGTGGCGCTGTTGTTTCATTGATTGACATACATTTACATTTGACGAAGAAGCAACATGGAAGTAAACTATAGCAAGTTTAACACATGAACAGTATGATACAGTATGACTATTGCCATGTGGGTGTACTACTGAAAATATGCATGTTGTGCAACTATTTAGACTCAAAAAGTACCTGAGAAAATACATATGTGTAACTGAAGAGTAGCTTATGTGTATGTGTTATGTGTAGCTCAATATGTTTTTGACAGCCAGTTGCATCTCATGAAATTTCTGTTCTAGATCTGATCTGAAATTAGTCATTTTTACTAGAATAATAAAAAAAAACAAAATTTTTACAAAATTGTATTTTTTTAATACGTATACTGAAATGAGTAAATCATTTTTTCCTTTCTAATTCACAAGTTCATTTGCCCATATAATCTTTAAGCTATTAAGGTTAAGCTTATTTGACTTGCTGTCCACGGAGGACGGGCTCAATGAAGCAGCTTCAACTCGAGCTCTGAAGTATCCCCCCCTGGGACTATTAATAGGAGATGATTAAGTGGGGCAAGATGCTTAGGGTAAAAGTGGAGTTGGGGAGGTGGAGGGATGCTGGAAACAGCTGAGACTGAAGTCAGGTAAAGAGCTGCTTATATACTCTGACTGTTAATTGAAAGATTAGATGGACTCGCTCCTCCCGAAATTACATTTAGGAACTTAAATTTGTATCCCCTTTTCTCCCCAATTTTGGAATGCCCAATTCTCACTACTTTAGTAGGTCCTCGTGGTGGCGCGGTTGCTCACCTCAATCCGGGTGGCAGAGGACAAGTCTCAATCCGCCCCTGATTGACCACAAAGTGTGTCGGCCCACCGGGAAAATGCCCGGTATGCCAGATTACCAGTCCAGCCCTGCCTGGACCTGTGGGCCTCTAGAATCGTAACCCCTCTAGCGACGGCCCTGGTCCTACAAACCGGCCAATGATTTTTCAGGTGTGCGAGGATATTCGGTTATTATTCGACAATTAAGTGAAACTCAAATTTTGTTATGAAACTGAACTGCGTACATTTAAAAAAATGGGCTAAAATAGTTTTTGGGTGTATTTAATAGGTGAATTTAAATTTAATTAGTTTAACAAAAGAAAGTACAGAACATGAAACAAAAAATCTGCACGTTTTATAGATTTCATTGAAAAGGTTTAAAGAAAAAGCGATACTCTGTTTTATTTACGTTAGACGTCTGGTGAATCGTCTGGACAACATGAAGAAAACAGTATGTGGAGATGGAGTTTCACGCTGTCTGCTGTGTGGAGAGCAGTTGGGTGCAGTCGGTGTGAGCTCAGTGGTTTGTGAGGACTGCAAAAAGGTGAGAAACATTATCTGAATCATATCTCATATTCATTCACCATCTAGAACGATTTTGATCTGGATGTCAACATATGTGAGTAGAGTGACTATTTTGCACTGTGTTTAGGGGTTGGTGTAGGGTGTCTGTGGGACTGTAAATAAACACGCCACAGTGATGCCCGTATAATGTATGTTAGGTGGGTTAGTGTTAATTAATAGTTAATTAATATTTAATTAAGGGTGAGTAACTCTGTTTGCACTTAGTGCTAGTATAGTGCAAATAGCCTCTTCTATATTTTAGACATAGACTCCTAGTTACCTATGTAGGCAGCATTTTAAGGCATCATAGATGCACTCCCAACAAAGGTCTGTTCCAAAACGTTCCAAAATATTGTCTGAAATATATCAATAAAATAGTTCGCTTCAAAATGATATCGCAAACTATAGAAAACAATAGTCATTTAAAGGGACGCCAAATGTTAGGGACCAACTACTTGCATTGTACAGAATAAAAGACACTCTGAATGTGAATAGTGACTGAGATTAACATTCTTCCTAGACAACATCAGGGTGAGTAAATGATGACAGAATTGTCATTTTGGGGGTGCCTGGGTAGCTCAGCGAGTATAGACGCTGACTATCACCCCTGGGGTGCTGAGTGACTCCAGCCAGGTCTCCTAAGCAACCAAAATTGGCCCGGTTGCTATGGAGGGTAGAGTCACATGGGGTAACCTCCTCGTGGTCGCTATAATGTGGTTCTCACTCTCGGTGGGGTGTGTGTTGAGTTGTGCGTGGATGCCGCGGAGAATAGCGTGAAGCCTCCACATGTGCTATGTCTCCGTGGTAACACGCTCAACAAGTTACGTGATGACATGCGCGGATTGATGGTCTCAGACGCGGAGGCAACTGAGACTCGTCCTCCGCCACCCGGATTGAGGCGAGTCACTACGCCACCACGAGGACTTAGAGCACATTGGGAATTGGGCGTTCCGAATTGGGAAGAAAAGGGGAGGAAAAATAAAAACAAATTGTCATTTTTGGCTGTTTTTTCCCCTTCAGAACATGTGCACTAAGTGTGGAGTGCAGACTAACGCTCGGCCGCGGTCCGTGTGGCTCTGCAAGATCTGCGGTGAACAGAGAGAGGTGGGGAACTGCAACTATCATTATATCTTGAAGGAGGTGAACTAAACTGTCCCTTCTCTAAGCCATTTGTCATTAACACTTCTATAAAGAAATACAACAGATAAAGAATACTTTGTAAAGTCACACGTCACTCCAGCCCATGTCAAGAGTAATATCACTTCAGCTTGAAGCACTTTCGAAGCACATTTGACTGAAAATGAGACTGTTCATGGAAATGTCTAATTCATTCAAATGGGATGTTCTGTGAAGCTTATCTAAGCGAGCACACATCAGTTATTTTATTTGCATCTTTTTCCACTTAAGGTATGGAAGCGATCTGGAGCCTGGTTCTTTAAAGGTCTCCCTAAGCAGTTCTTACCCTCACCGATGCCCATATCCAGAGCCAAAGAGCCCAGTCCACAGCGGACTCCTGCTGCTCATCCAGCGGCTATGCAATCTCAAGCGCAGGTCGCAGGTGAGATGGACAACCAGTCATTTTAACCTTTCAACCATCTATTACAAAACACTTTGCAAATACTCTGTCAAGCACAGAAGTTTGATATAAACCTGCTGATGTTTTAAGGTTCAATGAAGGGTCAGCCAACTGCTCGAGAGTCACAGATTGCAAGTAAGAGATCTTTCTCTGTTCATTTTATGATTGATAGTACATATAGGATTTAAGATATAAACTACCAGTCGAAAGTAAAACAAATAAAATAAATGAGATTCATTCTTTATTATTGTTTGTTTAAACGAGAAAGACATGAAAATATGAAATAACACAAATGGAGATGTATGTCGTGACCAGGGCTGCACCGGTAATCTGGCATACCGGGCATTTTCCCCGTGGGCCGACGCACTTTGGGGGCGATCGGGGCGGACTGGTCATCGGGAGGTCGCAAACGTGCTGAATGGGCTGCGATAAGCTAAAACGAGCCGCCACGTTATGCAGAACGGACCACAAAACGGCAGATGTGCAGAAAAGGACAGCGAGTTTCCATTACTTAAAGGGACAGTTCACAAAAATGTCAAATTCTCTCATCAGTTACTCGCCCTCATGCCATCCCAGATGTGTGACTTTCTTCTGCAGAACACTATTGAAGATTTTTAGAAGAATATTTCAGCTCTGTTGGTTCATACAATGCAAGTGAATGGTGATCAGAACTTTGAAGCTTCAAAAAGCACATAAAGGCAGCATAAAAGTAGTCACATAAGACTCCAGAAGTTTAATCCATGTCTTCAGAAGTGCTATGATAGGTGTGGATGAGAATTTCTTTACGATCAATCTACATCTTTGAGCAGCCCCAACCAGTAGGTGACTGAATGTGAAAGTGAAAGTGTAGATATTCTGTAAAAACGTACTTTCTCACCCACATCTATCATATCACTTCTGAAGACATGGATTAAACCACTGGATTGCTTTTGTGTTTATGTTCAGCAGATAAAAGTCATGCACATCTGGGCTGGCATGAGGGTGAGTAGATGAGAGAATGTTAATTTTTGTTTAATTTGTTTAATTTAATTGCCTCAACCTTGCTATAAATTTTCAGTTAGAGCAGATTCCTAACTTTCAAAGTCTAATATGGCCAAACTACTTGACAAAGGGCAGGCATAGTGATTTTGCCTCTCCCTATAAAACAGCTTTCGTCTGGAACGATGCATTTAGTGGAATGACTGTATTAATACTGTATTTGTCGAAGATGGATGATGGAAATATACACATTAATGAAAATAAATAAATTTGCCTATTTATAAGAGTTACCCATTTCAATTTCATAAGAAAACTGCATCAAATTGAAGTGTGTAAAGTTAATTTATTTTAATTAATTTAATACAACATAAAAGTTTTTTTTAAATGTAATTCATTAAAGATTAATTAATTCAATTTGATGGAATTTGTAATGAAATTGAAAAAAAAAAAAATTCCCTCACAAAGGCCTTTATAAACACTGTTTAGGCAGCTTGATTTGACATATGGGATTCAAAATGGGTGAACACTCATCAACAATGCACCCGCTTATCTGTTCTCAAACCATCAATCTTCATAAACGATCATTCGAAAGCTCAAGATGCAGCCAATGAAATCCTTTTCAATGAAAACATCATAGCAGAAATAGTACATTAAAATGCATGAGGAGCAGATATTTACACATATAAACAGCAGTTATTCTCTTTTATTTCCACTGGTTATAATCAGATCAGATAAAACAAGAGTCCACTAAACAAAATGCATTTGACTATATAATGATAAACAACAACAATGAATAAAGAAAGAAAGAAAAAACTTGATGTCAGAGAAAGTATTCAGTACAGGTATGACCATTTTCTATAAATGTGAACAAAATAATAGTATGTATTTATATATATATATATATATATGTATTTTTTATTTAAGTGTTGAACACCATAAAATAATACAAATACAGTAAAAATATTTGGACCCACTTATGTACTGAAGACTTACAATACAAATACAATGTGAATATTATGTACATGTTGTTGTATGATATTTGCATTTAACTGTAGTTACACAGTTAACCCTAAACCTACCTAACCCCAACCTAACCTTACCCTTAAACCTGCCTAACCCAACCCTTACCCTAAAACCTACCTAACCCCAACCTAACCCAACCCTTACCCTTAAACCTACCAAAACCTAACTCAACCCTTACCTTTAAACCTACCTAACCCCAACCTAACCTTACCCTTAAACCTGCCTAACCCAACCCTTACCCTAAAACCTACCTAACCCCAACCTAACCCAACCCTTACCCTTAAACCTACCAAAACCTAACTCAACCCTTACCTTTAAACCTACCTAACCCCAACCCAACCCTTACCCTTAAACCTACCTAACCCCAACCCAACCCTTACCCTTAAACCTACCTAACCCCAACCCAACCCTTACCCTTAAGCCTACCTAACCCCAACCCAACCCTTACCCTTAATCCTACCTAACCCCAACCTAACCTTACCCTTAAACCTGCCTAACCCAACCCTTACCCTAAAACCTACCTAACCCCAACCTAACCCAACCCTTACCCTTAAACCTACCAAAACCTAACTCAACCCTTACCCTTAAACCTACCTAACCCCAACCCAACCCTTACCCTTAAACCTACCTAACCCCAACCCAACCCTTACCCTTAAACCTACCTAACCCCAACCCAACCCTTACCCTTAAGCCTACCTAACCCCAACCCAACCCTTACCCTTAATCCTACCTAACCCCAACCTAACCTTACCCTAAAACCTACCTAACCCCAACCTAACCTTACCCTTAAACCTACCTGACCCTAACCTAACCTTACCCTTAAACCTACCTGACCCTAACCTAACCTTACCCTTAAACCTACCTAACCCCAACCCAACCCTTACCCTTAAACCTACCTGACCCTAACCTAACCTTACCCTTAAACCTACCTAACCCAACCCAACCCTTACCCTTAAACCTACCTGACCCTAACCTAACCTTACCCTTAAACCTACCTAACCCCAACCCAACCCTTACCCTTAAACCTACCTGACCCTAACCTAACCTTACCCTAAAACCTACCTAACCCCAACCTAACCTTACCCTTAAACCTACCTAACCCCAACCTAACCTTACCCTTAAACCTACCTAACCACAACCTAACCTTACCCTTAAACCTACCTAACCCAACCCTTACCCTAAAACCTACCTAAACCCAACCCAACCCTTACCCTTAAACCTACCTAACCCCAACCTAACCTTACCCTTAAACCTACCTAACCCCAACCCAACTCTTACCCTTAAACCTACCTAACCCAACCCTTACCCTAAAACCTACCTAACCTCAACCTAACCTTACCCTTAAACCTACCTAATCCAACCCTTACCCTAAAACCTACCTAACCCCAACCTAACCCAACCTAACCCTTACCCTTAAACCTACTTAACACTAACCCAATCCTTACCCTAAAACCTAACCCTAATCCTAATTCTAACCACACCTCAACCTCAGAAGCAGCAAATGTGAATCAAATGTAAATTCATTTTGCCGAACAACATGTAGTGATATAATAAATACATTGGTCAATGTGCATTTTAATACATAGTGATTTAAAACACCTAATATAAATGGGACTTGAACTTTGACCACACACTTGCTGCAACTGCCACTGTATCACCTGAGACTTTTGTTATTTAAAATATTTATTTGGAACTAATCAAAGCTAAATGTTTTTGCAATATTCACCACATGCATCAATGACATCCATGATATATATATATATACAGTACATCATGTGCCTAAATGTGTATGTTTGTCATATAGCTCCAGACCCAACAAAGAATCCAGCACTTGCTCCAAAACCACCCGTGGCTCCAAAACCAGCCATCCTTCCATCCCACTGTTCTGCAGAGGCTGATGGAAGCTCCCCGAACTCTCCAGTGGTGATGAAGAAGACTGTGAATGTTCATGCAGCCAGACCGCAGTCATCAGCCACAAACCAGCCAGGTGAGATCAAACCTATATTGGTTTTGGCTGGTCTGGCTCGTTGGCTTGTAAATGGATGTTCTTGTTATTTCAGTTAATAAAATATTTAACATTTAGTTTTTGTTTTAGCTTTCATAAGTATTTGATTTCAGCCTCTGCTAATGATGACTCGAGGTGAATATATACTAAATATTCCTGGAAGCATCAAAAGGGATTTAAATGTTTTTTGTCCAGCAGCTCAGGAAGCAGAGAGAGCGACCTACCAGTCCAGTATTGTGCAGGATAGAGCGCCCCCTGTAGACAGAGAGGAGCAGCGGTCTGCTGTCTACAACCCTGCACCTGCCCAGCATCAGAGCGCTCCACCAGTGGAGGATGATGAAGAGGCCAACAGCTACGACTCCGATGAAGCAAGTAAGACAAGCAGGTCTTTTCACTGACTTCGTCGACTTCCTGTTCTCTTACTGGAAGTAGGACACTTTTGATATTACATTTCCAGTTTTATTGTTTCATTAGGCAATGTGGTTGCTGTCCATGTTGCTTGGTGAAATAAAAGGATGATTTCTATCCTCTGAATGTGGTTAGAGTGATCAAAAAACATTTTGGATCGTGTTTGCACCTGTATTTGCATTTTATAGTTTTTTTCTGAAAGACATGAAAATTCCCATCACAGTGTCACTTCCTGCACATCTCAAATTCTGTGTTGAGTAGGATTCTCTGGGGGAATTAGATGTTTAACGGATTTGAAATATAGGCTGTGTCTCGTTTGGAAGCATGCAATGAAACGAGACAGCCTCGATGACGTATGCGGCCAACAAATGCGACCTCCGGAGGATGCATGCTTCCAAACGAGACACAGCCATAAGTGCTGCTTCCTTTGTCACTATGCTAAAATTATGTGTATCATAAATACACACGATTAAATACATTTTTTTACGATTTTTTTTTTCTATTTGCCAAAATGACAGCTTGGTTGGAAATGACGGCCAATAAAAATACTCTGCACACAAATTATACTTACCTTGAATTTTCATTCGTCTTCAAACATTCAAACAACTCGTATTTTATCTCAAGTATGTGTAACAGGGGCCAGCTGGTAGATAGCTGTGCAGTGTGTAAACCTCACTCTCCTGACCTCAAGAGGTGCACTAGCGACTGACGCTAGAGGCTGTAGCCTTTAGCCTCCTCGTTAGCGCACCCGCCTCCCACACCGGAGACGTCGGTTCGAGTCCCGTGCAGAGCGGAACGGGTAGGACCGGCTACATATGCTCTTCGTGGACACTTTTGTCCAATTGGTTAACAAGTACTATAACTTAAAAAAAAAAAAAATCTTTATAAGGGGCAAAATTGTTTGTTGTGTTGGAAATGATGCTGAGGCACAGTCATTATTTTTGAAAAATATCTACAAATAATTTACACAATAAATATCAAAATTTATTTTCAATATTGCGATAATAAAACATTGAAATATTTGTATTCTCTCTTTGTTTAGACTATCATAGTGAAACACGTAATAGTTTGCATTTTTAGAATGATAGTTTAATATTAAAAGATATCATATAAATAAATAGTTTAATATTAATATTAATAGTTCATAGTTTAATATTGAAAATCCAGGTTTGGGACAAGACTAAAACAATAAAATCTAGACATAAAAGGCATTTTAAAAAATACCAAAAGTAAATAATGAAGACTGGTACATAGTTTCCAATTGAGTTTTAATGAGACCTTCAATCCGTTTGTTGTGATTAAAATCAGTTGAAGAAACACCCAAAAGGCCAAAATGAGCGGCATTGTTTGTCACAAATATGCAAGGACAAGAGAGATGCATATAAAAAATTACAACACAGTTTTATGACCGGTAAATGTTTTCATTTTACTTGCTGGTGTGGAAAAAGTACATTTTATACACTGACTATCATGGGTTAACACTGAGGAATTTAGTAGATCTTTGAGAGTATGTCATTCAGATATTGATATAGCCCCAGATATAGCCTCATGATGTAGCCTAGTGTGCATGCAAAAATTTATTTTGCGCCCCATGGATCTGTCGAGCCCCCCCCCTTTACATGGCCCCCCTATGGGTTGCATACGTTGCATATATGGTTTTTACACCTCTGTATATTCCCTCTTACTTCCAACCAATGTTTTTCAGTTCAACACCACTGCTTCTGTTCACTGTGTTTTTTGGGCATTCTGCATCATGCCAACGTGGCGAGTCCCTGGCTTGGAATTTCAGTTCGAAAACATGCGCAGCTATAAATAGCTTTTGTTATTCACTTCATTTTTCTCTCACTGCACTGCCGAACACAAGATGGCTTTGATCTTATCTAGTGCTCTGCAGTTCAGTATGATGCAGCAGTGCATCTGTATACAGACTACAGGGCTGCACACGTTCACAGATGCATTGAGGACGCAGTGCCTAAATACACACACTGTGAGTTAATGAAATAATTATAGTCACACTATCAAACCTGTGACAGTGGAAATCAGACTATCAGAGACTACAGTCTGCAGCTGCATCACATGACAACCTTTCTATTACAAACACTCATTTGAGGAATATGAAGTCATGCAGAACCTACCAGGTGGATCCAGCTGCCTCACAGGCAGTCGCTGACATCAGAGGGAGCATTTTATACACACACACACACACACACACACACACACACACACACACACACACACACACACACACACACACACACACACACAAAAAAAGGCCTATTTTTGAGATTTCATGCATTACAAGTTCATAACAAAATTCCATCAAAATATATTCTGTCATTTTAACTAAATAAAACTGATAATAAATATAATACAATAATAAATATAAATAATAAATATAAATGAATCCTAAATTTATAACCATTATGAACTGCTAAATCATATCGTTTGAGCACAAGAAGATATAAGCGTAACAGTAACGTAAACGTAACCTTTTGGCTGAATGTAAAGAACACTTTGATTGATTTGCGTGTTGCAGAATATGAAGTTCAGTCATTTACATGCTCAAAGTCTCATTCTGCGATGAGTGCACGGGGGTGCAGGTGTACTGCGCATCCCTTTCCTGGCACACAAACAGTTACCCGCGGTGGGTGTGTGTTGGACGGCACTGCCCACCTTTCAGTTGTTCAGTCTGACTGGTCAGAATTGAAAATCATCCTCTAATTTCCCTGCAGCAGCTGTGGGATTATCTGTATAATCTGCTTCTCTGGGTTTTGGAGAGTTTTTGGCATTTCTCAACAGTAATTAACTGTAAACATGACATCATACAGCATACGGGGCATTTACAGATTTGTGTTAAATTATATTAATTATCAACGTTTGAAATGCCACATGGAGGAATTTCTATTTCGGTATATTTCATTATATTTAATAAATATATTTGAGAAAAGCACACTCTACTCAGTATAATGCATACTGTATGTGTGTGTGTGTGTGTGTGAGTGCGTGAGTGTGTGTGTGTGTGTGTGTGTGTGTATGTATGTGTGTTCATGGTGTGTGTGTGTGTGTGTGTGTGCTCATGGTGTGTGTGTGTGTTCAAGGTGTGTGTGTGTGTGTGATCATGGTGTGTGTGTTCATGGTGTGTGTGTGTGTATGTGTGTTCATGGTGTGTGTGTGTGTGTGTGATCATGGTGTGTGTGTGTGTGTGTGTTCATGGTGTGTGTGTGTGTGTGTGTGTGTGATCATGGGTTGTGTGTGTGTGTGTGTATGTATTCATGCTGTGTGTGTGTTCATGGTGTGTGTGTGTGTGTGTGTGTGTGTGTGTGTGTGTGTGTGTGTGTGTGTGTGATATAATTTGTGGTTGGCATTTCACACTCGAAAATAATAATTTTAAGATTTACACTTTTTTATTTCATCACAAAATTCCATCAAATTAATAATGAAAAAATTCAAATAAAAAACGAAATATAAATATGAATATGAATATGAATGTAAATGTTGATGGAGTTTTAAAAAATAAAATCAAAATGTGTAAATCTTAAAAAATAGGCTAAATTATTTGATGGAAAATGTACATTTTAATAGGTTTTTTAATTGGATTTTATATTTTATATTTGCAAATGTTTGAACAGTATTGAACATCAATAAACTCTATTTATATTTAGTTCTGAACACATTATATGTACATGATGGGAAATGTTTATTCTTCAATGCAATGTGTATATTGTGTTTGTTTAGCTACTCTTGGAGCTCTGGAGTTCAGTTTACTGTATGATCAAGGCAACAACAGCCTCCACTGCAGCATCATCAGAGCAAAGGTAACTCCAGTACTTGTGCAGTTGTGCAGAACAAATGCTTCACTAAAGCACGAGTCTTTTCAACACTATCATCTTGTTTGATGTCTTGGTAGGCTAAACAGACTGTAGATTCTGTATGTTATTGTTTATATAATATGATAATGTTTCATCATTATGTTATATAATATACATTATATTATAGGATGTATTAAACATGCTGCAAACCCTCTTTTTAACTAATGCATTTCGACTAAAGTTTGTTCTGTGAAGGCCAAAAGTGTGTTTCATATGTATTTGAAAGTCTAATGGTATGTACATGCCTATAAATATTTGCAAAATTTGAGATTTTAAAGAACAGTTCACCCTGAAATGAAAATAATGTCATCATTTACTCACCCTCATGTCACTTCAAAGCTGTTTACAGTAACTTTCATTCTTCAGTTGAACACAAAAAGTGATTTTTGCTTTCTCAAGAAACTCCTGGTTGAATATCCGTGACAGCTGGGGCGTGGGTCCGTTATGCTCCAAAATGGAAAAGAAAGCACCATCAAAGTATCACAAAAGTAGTTGATATAACTTGTGTGCTATATTCGAAGCCTTCTGAAGTCATACGGTAGCTTTGTGTGAGGAGCATTATCAAATTTAAGTCGTTATTCACTGATAATCTTTCCAGTCCCCATTCACTTTCATATGGAAAACGCAATCAGGATATAATTCTTTTGGGGTGAACTCTTCCTTTAATGATATTGCACTGTGCATAATCTCTGTTATCACTTCAAATGTTGATAAAAGTATATATTTTTGCTTTATCTGTTAGGGTTTAAAGCCGATGGATTCAAATGGACTTGCAGATCCATATGTTAAAATGCATCTGTTACCTGGTGCAAGCAAGGTGAGACAGAGTGCCTTTAATTTAGTACTAACGTAAGACTCTTCCTATACACCAGCATTATCAAATATGAATCATTTAAAATCATATATATAACGTTTATTACAGTTATAATTCAAAAGTGCTTAACAGCAGGTTTATCACCATTTTTAATCAAATTTTTTGGCCTTCAATGTCCTGCTGCATATTCACTGCAGTCTCTCAATTAATATGAGGTCATAAAAATGACTTACATGATAATTATAATATAGAAAAATGTTAAATAGTTTTAGATGAAGGTTCAGTTTTACTGTACAGCATTGCTATTCTACGCAGTTCATTAATGATGCGCTTTCTTTTCAATGCAGTCAAACAAATTACGCACGAAGACTCTTCGTAACACTCGTAATCCGGCCTGGAACGAGACGCTGGTTTATCACGGACTGACAGATGATGATATGCAGCGCAAGACCCTCAGGTTTAAGACTACTTTAATACAGACACCCCCTGTACCCCCCATCAGTAAGACTTAAGTACTCCTTCATCAACACCGACTCAGAAATATGCTCCTTTCAACTCATATTATTCTAGATATCATTGAACATCGTCATTAATATTATTAGTCACATTGAAGATCAGAATAATCAATACTGCGAGTGACAACAGATTCAACAAGCGGCACAAACCGAAGGTACCGGACCAATACGGCACGCAGCGGTAAAACTGTAAATTCAAATTCACACATAAGACTCGTTTGCAAAATCACAGACACTTTTTTTGAACCTCTGTTATGTGTGAAGAACGTTACTATTATTTACATTGTTAATACACACAAAATTTGTTTGCCTATTTTTAAGATTTCAACGTTTCAATTTAATAATAACCTTTTAAAATGTAAAATTGTGTTGTATTGTATTTTTTTTTGCATGTTAATATTTAATTTGGTTTGTAAATGGAGATCACACAATGTAATGTATTAGCGGCAGCATTAAAATATAGCTTATAAATTAGCAAAACTCTAAAGTAGCAAATTGCTTCTCATGAAAATGAGCTTTGATACGCTCAGCTCCTGGTTATCGAAATAGTACGGTTATAGCGCCACTTAGCAGTTAATCTTCATGGATGCACCAGTGGGTCTGTGGGCGTGGCCAAACTCGAATTATAAGTTTACCCTTAAATTGTTAAAGTCCTTGGATGCATAAGTCACTCCTATTTGGTATCATTTCAAAGCTTAGAATCGGAAATTTCCAGACAAAACCATACATTTTGCATTTATGTCACATAAAATACCCAAATAAACCGATGTGTCACAAATGAGCGCCTCCTAGAGGTGATGATGTAGAAATATGCGTATGAATATAAACGTTTTTCATATAGCACTGAAATAGACAAGTTATATATCAAATGAAAGCTCTCATTCTCAGGAATGTGACTGTATAGTTTATTTTGTTGACCTAATACCACATTTTGAATGATTATTAAAAGAATCATGAAGTGAAATATGATCTCTGTAAGCCTAAAAATGGGAAACGTCTTGTATCGGCTCCAATATGTGCTTCTGTAAGACCCAAACAGCCACAGACTCTATATCAACTCTTACCTTTAGTTGTTTACTATAAAATAAGCCATTTTTACTTGTCTGTGAGCTTGCTTGGTTAAATAATCCAAAGTTATCTCTCAGATATACAGCAAAAATGTGCACTCCAGCAGAAAAAGAATGATAAACAAATCATCTGTAAAAATAGGTATATATCAATATGAACTATTGATGATGAAATGCAAAGCTGAGGATCTCATCTTTCCAACGACATCTAGATTGAGTTTCTAGTCCACTCAGAGAATGGATGTCTATGGCGAGAGTGCTCAGCTGCATTAGAGCGCCACCTACATTTCAGATCTGTATATTGTGATGGAAGGTGATGGGGGGGAAAAATATTTTCCTAGTACTTGCTGCCATCAAGTGGAGTCAAATACAACTCGTTGCAGTTTGATAAAGCAAACAGAGCCAGAATTACATGCTTACAAATTTAGGGAAAAATATGCTTATCATTGCAGGCGTTAGCCAAAAGAAATTATATTGAAGTCAGATTTTCTGCTTTCTAGGTTTTACAATACAAAATCGAAACATTTCCAAGTATCTCCTGAAATAAATAAATGATTTCAAACTTATTTTTGTTGGTGCAGATTATCAGTCTGCGATGAGGACAAGTTTGGTCACAATGAGTTTATCGGAGAGACCAGAGTTGCCCTGAAGAAACTCAAGTTCAATCAGAAAAAAAACTTTAACGTGTGTCTCGAGCGAGTCGTCCAGGTGAGTGCTTCACACTTATACAGCAGGTGAACATATATTCATATCAAATATGTAGGCAAACCATTCGGCCTCTTTTTCCATAGACAAAGAGAACATCGACTGCTGGTGGTGCCCGAGGAATCGCCCTCTATGAGGATGAGGTAAAATCATCCAGTATTTACTAATAGTAAGGAAGCATCTATGCATTGTACGTGTGCGGTCCCACTGAACGCCCTTCGCTATAACAAACCTCAGTACTCAAGAGGGTGATAGAGAAACCAGATGCATCGCCCCGTCATGTCAGTAATTGACCTGAAAGACAAAACCGACTGTGGAAGAACTTTTTAAGCTATCCAATATACCATCCATTGTGTAATGTATTGCAGCGCCTGAAATCCAACTACTTGAGTATGCTTCAGGCCCTGTCCTCCACAACTGTGTTTTTGTGCATGTTCCATCTCTCTAGTCGGGGAAGGATGGCGGCGAGCTGGAAGAGAGAGGTCGTGTGCTGATATCCCTCATGTATAACACTCAGCTGGGTCGTCTCATTGTTGGTGTTATACGCTGTGTGCACTTAGCTGCGATGGATGCGAATGGATACTCTGATCCTTTTGTCAAAATGTGAGTCTCTCTTTATCAAACCCAATGTTTGTGTAGCACTTATGATAACTTTCATCATTTAATAAGACTTTAGGACATTAGAAATCATAAATAGCTTCACATAAACACTACCAGTCAAACGTTGGACACACATATGACTATTTTACACACTTTAGAATAATAGAAAAGTCATAACACAAATAGAAGTGTGGGAATTATGTATAGAAATGGATTTTATCAGATCGCGTTTTCGTTTTTGACGCTATTTCAGATGCGAGTAAGCGAGTGTTATGACAGCTTGACCATTTCTCCCCCACACCTGGCTGACTGCTTGCGGGTGAAGTCTCCATTTTCCACACAGTTAATCCGCTCCGGTGTTTCATGAATGGAGCGGGGCGGTTGTAGCTCAGCTGCAGATTTGGCGGTTCGATTCCTGACCCACGTGACTCCATGTGCTGAAGTGTCCTTGGGCAAGACACTGAACCCCAAGTTGCTCCCAATGGCAGGCTAGCATCTTACATGGCAGCTCTGCCACCATTGGTGTGTGAATGAGTCACAGTGTAAAGCGCTTTGGTAACCTCTAAAGTGCTTTATAAGTGCAGACCATTTACCATTTTAGCATTTGAATAAGCGTGCACTGCTCCACACGATCAGTTTCTGTGCTAGGATGAGCTTTCGAGTCGTCCGTGTACCTACTGAAAATGTATGCCAGTTGACTACTTCCTCCACATTAGGGGTGTAAATTGGACGTTTCATCACGATACGATCATATATCGATTCTCTTGGCCTGTGATCTGATATTTGCCGATATTATGTGCCTATTTTACACCATCAATTAAATAGTTTTTGCCCTCAAATTCCAGCCAAAATATAATTTGAATATTTTATTGAGTTTTCTGAAAAGGGCAAATTTAGTGTCCACATTGGGACATCCACAACAAATAAGGTACTTCAGATGTTGAAAAAAATTATACAGATAATAATGTAAAAAATAACGTCTCACAGCTTGCGTTTCGCGGGAAGCTGACGCGCACACGCGGAACGCAGAGCGCAATTTGGCTTCACGGGCCCCCTGCGAATATCCTTGTCCCACTTGAAAAGCGTATTTAGCCCTCATAAAGTGAAATGAATGTAATACGGTTGCTTCATCGCCTGATGGAAATGCGCGATATTTACGCGTTGTATCGATAACATTGGATCGTTGGTTATTGCATCGACAACACATCAACACCTACTTAACTTATTACATCTGTAGCCCTGCCCAGTAGCGTTGAGCAGTGAGATGACAAGGAGAGAGCGTGCCAGTCAACAGCCGAGAGCCAATCAGAACAGTGGGCGTTTACTGTCAAGTCTTAATGGAGAAGCAGCACCAAAACCGAACGTTTCTGACAGAGGGGCAGAAAGAGGGTGGACTTACTAATAAGTGAAACTCAATGAACATTAAAATAATAAAAAATGTATGTCATGACTCCTTTAATATACTGAATGTTTAATATAAGGAACGTTCCAGGTCCAGTACAAGATAAGCTCAATGTCTTTGATGTCTATAAAATATTGTTTCGACTTGTCCCTCGATTATATAAAAAAGCCACTTTCCATTAAAGAGAAAATTGAGCCAGTCCATTGTTGTTCTGCTGAAGTGTTTCTTCACTGTATAAACTGTGCGTTGCTCATACAGCTGAAGTTTCACTTACTGCCCCCTGGAGTAAACAGGTGGTACTACAAGCATTTCTCAGGAATCCGGGGGCATTGCGATTAAATGTGTTACACGTTGTGGCACGGCGGAGGGCGGTTCTTTATTAAAATGTTTTTTATATTGACAAGCCGGTTCTTACCTCCTCCTTGTCCATCCTAACCCTGCGTTACATTGGTGCTGAAACCCGGGATATACATCTCTAGTGATGGAAGGGAGTCGCCCCATAGAGTCCTCCGAGTTGGTGGAGGTCCTCCAGTCCCTCGCTGCAATCCACCAAAACCAACATCAGACACTGCTTGAGCGCCGGCAGGACCAAGATCGTTGGTTCTTTGAGATCCTGCGCGCTCAAGCAGAGGACCAGCATGCGATCTGGAGTCTCCTCAGCTAGGCGAACCTCCTGGCCTACGTGGATCTGAAGAGAGCCATCCTACAACGGGTTGGTCGGAGTCCGGAAGAGAACCGCCAACTCTTCCGGAGCATGAAGCTGCCGAAGTCCGACCGCCCGTTCGCCTTCGCCCAATGAATCCGGGACGCCTGCCGGAGGTGGCTGCTTGACGGAAACCGTGATGTCGAGGGACTGATCGACCAAGTGGTCCTAGAGCAGTTTGTGCAACGCCTACCCAGCAGAACGGCGGAGTGGGTCCAGTGCCACCGCCCAGTGTCGTTGGAGGCAGCCGTCCAGCTTGCGGAGGACCACATGGTGGCGATCCCAAGGGCGGACGAGCCCTCTCTCTCTCTCTCTCTCTCTCTCTCTCTCTCTCTCTGCTGCACCACCCTCTGCAATCTGCCTTTATCCCTCTCGGTGGCTTGATTAGCCTAATACGGGACCGGGTGTGTCGAGTCACGACCCGGCCCCGCCCTCCGCCATGCCACACACGTTATTTTGAATCAAATGAATTGCACTGAATTAACACATTAAATCGACAGCCCTATTGCATATATTATTATTTGGATGT